>CM068830.1:641910-704410 GCA_028554795.2 Sinohyriopsis cumingii
GTACAATCTGTTACTAAACTTAGTACATAAAGAACATAGTAAACCTAATGTCCATGATTCAGACCAAGATAATGATCCTAATATTTAACCAACGCTCTTAATATTAGCTATGCATTATTTGTTTACCAAAATAAAAACAACTCCTTTCTCTTATGTCAGGAACACAGTGAACTTGATTTTGGACAAGGTCAAGTCCCAAAATACAATTAAAAATAACATATAATGATCAAGAAAAAAAACTGACAAACAATACAAATATACATAACAGTATATGGACAAACACACACACACACACACACACACACACACACACACATACATACATACATACATAATTCACACATACATACGTACGTTGTTGTTGGGTTTAACGCCATTTTGCAGCACATGATAGGCTATACATGGCGGCCAGTATTAATGGTGGAGGAAGAACCAGAGAAAACCCCGGAAAGAACCACCGACCCACGAGAAGCTACTGGCAAGCTTTCTCACATACCCACATTGGCTGAATCTTAGACTCGAACCGCCGCAGACAGAGGTGAGATGGCAGTGATCCGTAACGAAGAGCGCTTTAGACCACTCGGCCACTCGGGGCCCGCACATACGTACGTACATACGTATGTATGCATCCATGCATGCATGCATGCATGTATGTATGTATGTATGTATGTATGTATGTATGTATGTATGTATGTATGTATGACTGACTGACTGACTGACTGACTTTATTTCCTCTTTAAAAAGAGATTACATCTGAATAAACAAATTCATGATAATACAAGATCATAAAATAAAACAGAAAATTGACAAAAATACAATAGTAATACTGTGTCAGCTACCGTATTGACAAAACGAAATATCTCACTGCCTGCAATTATGCAAATCTGCAGTCATTTGGCGGAGCAAGGCACTAATCTTTTAACAGTTGCTTGATGATGATAATATTTCGAAAGGTTAATACATCTATAGTGTTATGTGCTTAACATTAAGTTCGAGATAGTAACGAAAATGAAATGAAAAACTTTTAACAGTGTAATTCTATATGTAGTTTTTTTTTCTTTATATGACGCATGTATGTATGCATATATATACTTGTTTGCGCGTATGCGTGCGTGCATGCATTTATCTATGACTGACTGTCTAAATGACTTAGTTACCTCTACAACAAAGAGTATATCAGGTTGCTAAGATACATATTATACATATCATAGGATTATGAGACACATCATAGACGAGAACGCAAGCATGATATATACATCGTCAACTAATGTGTTTACAAAATGAGATATATAAATACAGAAAACCATATAGAAATCTCTTGGAAATAAACATAAACAAATACATAAACACACACACAAACAGCTGTCAAACAACAAAATTTGCGGATTTGACAAGAAGACTTTGGCCTTTAATTGTTTATATTTAATGTTAATTTACTACTTTCTTTTAATATCATGTTAGGGCATGTTAGTTGATAGCAGGGCACACATTTTATTGTAGAATGAAGCTATGCTGTTTGCGGTCACCAACATGAGCGTATCTGATACGTCATCGTCAATAGACGACATGCAGTCAACCCTGCTTCCAAGAAGTGTCTCCAACAATATATCGTCTTCTTGATTGAATAAGTTAACCCCGTCTCTCACTTCTAAAGAGTCAATCACTCTCTCAAAGAAAACGTTTCGTTCCTCAAGCAGCATTTCGCAACCTAAAATAAGATGTTTCGCTCTGTCGTCAGTCTCTTTTCCACAGAGTTTGCATACCATAACTTTACCAACAGGCATGATATATAGTTTCATTACTTCAGAGAGAAGCCATAACATGGATGGAAATTTACGCCCAAGAAACCATATATTACTTGGTTTTAAGTCCAAATGAATGTTTCTGAAGTGAATTAAATCATCCCTTAGTTCCATATTTGCTCTCCAGGTAGTTTCTTCATGGTTTTGGATAATATCAATAATATGTCGATTCCAGATGAGTTTTTCTTCAGTTTGTACTCTTTCTGCATAGTCTAAAAGAACACTTCCCATACCATATTTCTTAGTTATTTTGTCAATATCAGGTATAAATCCCGTCTGTTTTAGCGGGTTGTTGAGATACTGACATAGGCGCATAATGAAAATCTTTTTCCAGATAAAAGTCCAATCGCCCTTGCACAATCGGTTGAAAAAGAGCAATTTCATCCTATCTATGTATGCTTCCATTGACCAGAGTCCTAAGGTACTACTCGTTGCCTCCGTAGGCGAATATTTATCGAAAGCTTGCATACGTCGCGCTGCATAATTCATACATACATACATAATTCACACATACATACGTACGTACATACGTATGTATGTATGCATGCATGCATGCATGCATGCATGCATGTATGTATGTATGTATGTATGTATGTATGTATGTATGTATGTATGTATGTATGTATGTGTGTGTGTGTGTGTCTGTGTGTGGGTGTGTGGGTGTGGGGGTGATGTTGAATTTCTGCCTTTCTCCCCAATCTGTTGCGTAAGTATTCGCTTATTGTCATTCATTCATCAGCTGGAGCCCCGCTTGGCCTATTGCAAATAAACTTCCTAAACAACAGTAGCATATTTCCTTTGCTTCATGTTAGGCCTCAATAGCAACCTTAAAATGATTTTATGCTAACGGCAGTGGAATAATCTAATTCCTTGTGCATTTCTTATATATAAGATCAACCTCTAATTTCTTCATAATCTCATTTCTCTTGAGTCTTCCTTAAAAAGACTATTCGTTATTGTTGTTGTTGTTGTTGTTTGCTTTAAATTTTACTTGCAGATATTTAAGATTAAACTTTCTGAATGCTTTATCCTATTGCGTTTTGCAAATATTGACGTGCCTAGTTGGCATCGTAGAGGAAAAAATTATTAGTGACTGCTGAACGTGTCTTTGTTTTTTCTTTATCATAAAATTTCTTTGTTAGATCTACACAGAAATGTATTAATAGCACGAACATAATATACCTCTATACCGATACAACCACATAACACAACACATGCACACTTAAAACTACATTGTATGCTTAGATACCAACATCCTTGACTGAGGTATCACAACTAACTGAGTGCTATGTGCGCTGAAATCTGCTAAAAGCAAACAAAAAGCTTTTCAGCACATACATCTGCAAATACGAGGAAATCAGCATTAGAGGGGTATACTTCGTGAAGTGACCATGTAAGATCAGTGAAAACCGAAATAAACAGCCAAGATAGCAATCTAGTAACATCGCTTGAAACAGTATCGTAGAAAGTTGATGTTGTAATGCGGACCTTATTCAGTACCTGTTTACTCAGTTGCAAATGAGAACCTATAAGTTGAAAAATTCAAATCAGTCAGCGAGTCTTGCAGTTAAATGGCATTATCGTCACCAAAATGTTGTGTCAACAACACGTCGCATTTACAGTGCGTCTCAGACCATGTCTTAATCGGCCTGTTTAAGATTTGAATCAGGAAATGTTCTCGGTTGTCTGTAGAAGCTGTTTCAGGTTCTGCTGGCGTCAAAATTTAAAGAGATCATACCATCCGTGTAGTTTTTACCTTTGTACTGTTGCCTGAGTTTGGTGTCTAAAATTATACTTGCATTTTTTTTATGTGACAAGATTACTAAAGTAATTAGTTATTTTCTTGTGAAGAATCTTCTATACCTCATTATGTTACGACTCTGGTGATATATAAATATTTAGATTTGTTACTGTGTTCGGAAAGTCAAACTAACAATAGAATTTCATCAAACAAGATACTGTCCTTGAGGGTAAATACAAAAAATACGATGCACTATTTCTCATTACGCACTCATATTCGTCATACTAAACGAAAATATTTTTAATTAAAACTTTTTCTTGCAATTACTTTTTTTTATCTAAATGTAGAATATTTCCTAGTGATACAGGGAGAAAGCGTGTGTGGGTGTGTCTGTGTGTAATCCTAAGTGTTAATCTCGTATCATTGAGTATATATATATATATATATATATATATATATATATATATATATATATATATATATATATATATATATATATATATATATATATATATATATATATATATATATATATATATATATATATATATATATATATGTATATACATATATATATATGTGTGTGTGTGTGTGTGTGTGTGTGTGTGTGAAGGAAACAGTGCAAACTAGAGTCAAGCTATCAATATTGGTTTCGGGAGCCACGGGTCCCATTTGATAAAGTCAAACACATTTACAAAGAACTCAAACATAAAACACACCAGTCTACTTATAAAAACGTGAAAATAAGAAAATACGACAATAATATGATCTTTAAAATGTTTGATACATCTTATTCCATTTTTCTTTTTTGTTGGAGGGGGCACCAGACAGACTACACCCTCCTTTTTATTTGCCGCCAAATAAGATAAGGTTTATAAATGTTTATGCACCCCCTAAGGTCTGTGGTGTTGTGTGTTTTTTAATTAATATAATTTAGTATAAAAATTCATTTAAATATGTTTTCTGAATTGTAATATTTTCTATAATGTTTGAAGAACTAAGGCTGGTTATTCTATATAAAGGTTTGTTTGCCCGACCAAGAGTACCGTTCCGGTGGCCTAGTGGTTAGAGCGTCCGTTTCGAATGCGGGAGGTCGTGGGTTCGATTCCCCGGCCAAGTCATACCAAAGACTTTAAAAAATGGTACTAACATCTGCCTCGCTTGGCGCTCAGCATTAAGAAGTTAGTGTCAGGACTGGTCGGCCTGGTGTCAGGATAATGTGACTGGTGGGACGTCATGCTAAATGTCTGTGGCATGATGTCCCAGTGCTAGACATCACTATAAACTGTGAAAAAGTGTTAAAGGCTACGTTAAAAATCCAAATTACACACACATTGTCCGACCAAGGAAGTTTTTGTCCGAGGCGAAGTCCCTCCGCCCCCTTTTTTTTTTTATTGTTATCTTGCCAGAGATCACCTAAGTCCCGTGCTTGCTATAGATGTGTTTGCTATATTTATTATATGCTAAAGATGTTGATGTAAGGATGGTAGGTAATCAAAAAATTGTACCCAAGTTGTCTATTCATAAATAATAATAAAATTTAAAAAGAGACATCTGATTGATCAATTAATGAAAAAAAAAATTTTCCTTTCTTTCCTCCTTTTCCTATAATTTTGTCAATTTTTTTAAATTTGATTTACTAAGTTTTACCCGAATGAGAACCATTTATCTAATCTACAAAATTAAAATACAGCCTATATTTTTTTTGTTCCTACTTTAAATGGTTTCTAATTTGTTTCGACTGGAGCTGCAACTATTATTAAAGCAAAGGATCTAAAAATGGCAGAAAATCAAACACGGAGTAAAAACTATTGTTTGTAACTATGAGTGTATGTATGTATTTGGTTAGGGAAACCAATGTGTAAGTGTTAATTTTTTGTTCCTTTATCCCCGTGTTTTTGTACAGTCTGTCCATGTACTAAGTCTGGGTTTTTATAGAACTCCTTTCCGGGTCTTTCCACTCCGTATGTGAGGAAAGAGCCCTAGCCCGCGCACTAGTTGGAACCGCCCCTTAGTGTGCGGTAAACCAGGTCCCATCTCTCACAGCGGCCTTTTCAGGTCCTCCCTGGTACAGGTTCGTATGTTTGTTTCATAGTTTGCATTTGAAATTGTTTATTGTCTTAGTTTTATTATTTGTCCACACTTAAACATTGTCTTTATTATGTAATTTGTTACTTCTAAAATCAAATTCTTGTTTTTTAATCCATCTAAATATAACAAATTGTCTTTGCGATATCTCCCTTTTCTACTAGTTTGCGTTATGATGTTTATTCTTTCCTCCCTTCTTACTTCGCATTGTGCGATGGTATGATATTTTGAAAAGCTGGCGGTTTATCACATGGGATATTTTGGCATTGTTTGTATATGTCTTGTTAATGCTACTTCTCCAGTCAGCCAAATGTCATGGATGTACTTGTCCATGATATTCCTTATCTGTGATTCCTGCCAAAGTTTTCCATGTGCTAGGCCAGTCTATTCTTACATTTCGTTTTTTCAACTTTGTGTTTAGTATCTTTGCTTAATTCATTTCTTATGATTTAAAATGGTTCTTTTTTGTAAATAATTTTCTCATATTTATTTTTGTCTCTCATTTTCATTGTCAGTTCCTTATATTCCCTGTATTTTCTTCAGGTCTCTATATTTTTGTTGTTAGGAGGTTATTTCTATATATATATATATATATATATATATATATATATATATATATATATATATATATATATATATATATATATCAGGGCGGTTTCTCAGAGTGAAACCTACCCCAGTATATACACAGCCTCCCTAGCAAAGGTTGGGTTCGTTTTTATTATTTTTATTATTTCAAGCATATTTGCTGTTTTAAATATTATGGGATTAGGTATTCCCACCCCCTCCCATATATATGTGGCCTTATATAGTGTTTCATTTTACAAACAGTGCATCGTTTTATCCCAGATGAATCGTATAATTGTTTGTAAAGTTCCTTTAATTGTTTATAAAATAAAATTGTTCGTAACGTAATTAACATTGCTATACATATATGTTTTGGTCACTTGTGCCCGCTCCATTAAGGACAGCGGCGTGAGCGCACATATCTCTGTTCTCTTTCATTTTTATTTTCATATATTTATAGTTCTGCATATCTACCTGATGGCCGAAGGTTATCCCTTCGGCCTTGCCCTTATCTATGATCAGGTGGGGAGGGAGTCCTGGGTGACACACTAGCCAGTTTCCTATTTTAGGTATTTCCGTCTTATCTTTATTTATTTTTGAGTATGAGGCCTTTCAAACATTTTCGAATTCCTTTTCTAAGTGTTTAAAGGAATTTGCTTCCCTAAAAAAGTTTGTACACTCATCTGCATGTTGGAGCATTTTGATTCATATTTTAGGTTTGGGATTCGTTTACCCTCAGTATTTTGGTTATTTCTTATTTTGTTACTTAAGATTTCAATCGCTATTATGTATAATAGCATAGATAGTGGGCATCCCTGTCTCACCGACCATTGTATTTCAAATTCTTCCGTTTTTGCCCCGTTTACCTGTACTGTTGAGGTTATTCCATTGTACATAATTTCAGTCTATTTCTGGAATTTGTTTTCAAAACCAAATTTTTCCAAAACATTTTGTACATAGTTGTGTTCAATTCTATCGAAAGATTTATCCTGGTCGAAGAGGCCCCCTTTTGTCCTGTTATCTGTATAAAGTCTATTATTGTTTTGAAATTTAAAATATTGTTCTGTATATTTCTTCCACTCTTTCCACAACTTTGGTTATTGTTGATTTCTTTCCCTGTATCACATTTTATTCTATTGGACAGGATTCTACTTAGTATTTCGTAGTCGCTATTTTAATAGGAGAATTGGCCTCCAATTATTTAAGTTCTTTTCTATCCCCTTTCCCATTATAGATAATTGTAATTAGCCCCTCCCTCATCGTTTTAGCCATTTGGCCTTTACCTAGGAAAATGTTGTTTTGTAGGGATTCCAGTATCGGCATAATTTCTTTTAGAAATTTTAGGCAAAACTCCATCGTTAGGGTGATTTTCCTTTGGTCATTGATGAGAATGAGTTTTAATTTCTTCTTTTGAGGTCTGACTGGATAGCATTGTATTCTGAGACCTCCTTAATTTTTAAGGTAGAAGGAATGAGCCTAATTATCATAAACCTAGCGTTTATAAATTCACACAGAACCTAAATCTGTAATGTGGTTCACATTTCCATTGAGTTTGGCTTGAAAATGGGTTGTGTTAATTTTGGCTGCAAATGAACAGCCGACTTGGCTCACATATTCACGTATGTTTGCTAGAAAGGTAATTTTTTTAAAAATCGAGATGTTTGAGTGGGTGATGAAAAGTATCCTAATTTGTTGCTGTACTAGTGAACTTTAATCACGCATACGGCAGGCACATGCTGATTCTTTTATCACAGGAAAATATTCAAAATAGCTCTTTGCTATCAAAAATAAATGTAAAAAAGACGGGTTGGTGGCAGTGTAGGTTCAGTATCAAAGCCACCAGTTGAATAAGGAATTAATCGGAATACCTCAGGCAAAATTTCAAGCATGCTTTCTAAATAAATCATTTGCTAGTTTTTATTTGTATCTTTAATGTAATTTTTTTCTAATTTTTCTGTAATACGTCATTGTGGAGTGAAAAATCACCAAAACAACTCCCCAATGAGACCTGGGATGAAGTCATTACACATGATCTGTATTCTGACTAGATCATCTCGCATTCTATTCCCTGCAGATACTTTTCTTTACAATAATTTGGTATGTATTCTAGAACTTCTTTGCTTCTGTGTATATCGTATTTCCCTCTTTTAATTACTCTAGAGTCTTTTCCCCTCCCTTTCTCAACACTTCCCTTCTGTACAGCCCTTCTGATTCTTGTATAACGTCACAAATTTCCCTGCCCTAATTTCTCTACATTGTTTTTCCTCCTCGAGTATTTTTTGTAATTTGGTTTTTGCTTCTTCTTTCGTTTCATCGGGTTTTGTTCAGTTAATTAGTTGCTTAATTTCTTTTTTTCTTCTTCCTGTTTTAATTTGTCCTTTCTAGTTAGCTGAATTTTATGCTTATCGTTTTGATTTCTTGTTTAGTTGGTCCCATTCTCTGATTATGCCTGTTTCCTTGATTTGTGAAATTCTCTAGCTTGTTTTTAATTATTTGTTGATGCTCATCCTCATCAATTATTTTATTTTTTATCTTCTATTTTCACCTCCCCATGCTTTCATCTTCTCTATTCTTACTTCTATGTCTATCATTTTGTGGTCCGATATTTTGTATTCTGTTATATTACAGTCGGTTATATGTTCTAGGTCAAATCCATAAAACTGTCTAATCTACTCGCTTGCTATTCTCCATACTCGTATGTGAAATTTATCCCTTTCGTATTGTTATGTATATTTGATTTAATTTATATTTGATTTAATTTAACTGTTTTTAAGTTGTTGTTTTTTTAAAATTATTTTTAATTTCATTACATGCCAAAATAACGTAGTTTTGTTTACTAGGAAACCATTTTTCAGAAATTAGTTTGACCTTAGAGTTAATCGTAAACAACGAACATTGTATCTTATGCTGACCTAGTTCCGACCCTAATTCAGAAATCACTGAAACAAATAAACAACTTTTTATTTTTATCTTATTGTTAGAGTAAAATGATTGATTTTTGTCACGGTCATACTGGAACTGCGTGATTTTAGACGTAAATACTTTGAAAAGTCTGGAGAGTTGATCCTCATCCGGGAATCTGTTTTGTGTTTTAAGTTCATGTATAATCTTTGTTTATTCAGAGTTTTTTCAGTTGTTTTTTTTCTTTCTTTCTTTACAATGGAAAGTGTGTGTGTTTGTGATCAGTTATGGAATTACATTTTAATTTTTATTCGAATTATTTGGATTATAAAAGAATAATTCGTTTCGCTGGAACTATTTGAGTGCTCATACAAAAGTATTGGGCAAAGACATGTATATAAATTGTATTCAGAAAATCAAACACCGGAATAGTATTGAATGTGGCATAAAAAAGAAATGCAGACGATACAACACCATACTGACTACAGTATACGTCATTGTTGGATTCTTCGTCGAGACTCGAACTTGAATTCATTAGAAGATTTCATTACTAGGACTTCTAAATTTTAATTCGTGGATTATTCTTGGATTATTTTTGGATTTGATTCTTAAAACCGGAAGTTCTTATATTTTTAATCTTTACAATGTATTTCCAGGGGAAAAAATATTTGTTAAATTTTTCAATGCATGTTTTCACTCTTACTTTTGTCACTGTTTATTCGAGTCTAAGCACAGTAACATAAGAATTGGGCGCTCGTCCTCGGATTTATGAATTTTGGCTAAAATATTTCAGAAAACATTGCTGTTTGAAATTTGAATTCCCCTAGTTTTTTAAATCGGAAAGTTAGTGAAATCGGCAAGCTTTTCCTAAAATGTCATAAAAAGTGGAAATCTTTCTTTGAAGTCCTACCCATGACCAATTAGACCATTTCAAACAAGATGAATTAATTCAACTTGCCAAAAAATATTATTTTTCTGAGGTAAAGGCTCCCATGACGAAGCAAGAAATAAAACATTTTATGGTCCGGTACTTGATAGAAAAGAATGTTTTGGATAAAGGTGCTTTGGTTTCGATCAGTAAGTCTGTATCAGACTCAGACATAAAAGTAAAGGAATTATAATCAAAATACAAGATGGAATTGGAGTTAAGGAAGCTGGAACTTCAGAAAAAGGAAAAGAGAATGAAAGACAAATGCAGTTTCAGAAAGAGACGAAAGTAAGACGAATGAAGTTGCAAAAAGAGAGTGAGGAGAAAGGCAAATGCATTTACTATCAGAGAAGGATGAAAGAGAATTTCAAAATCGGTTGAAAGATTTAGAGCTGTCAACGGGAAAACACTCCCTACTTGTGATGTGTTAAGAAATATCAAGTTAGTGCCTCCTTTTATGGAAGAAGAAGGGGACAGATATTTTCTTTAGTTTGAAAAAAAGTGATGAGAGTATGAAGTGGCCAAGAGAGTACTGGACTATATTATTGCAATGTGTACTCACTGGTAGAGCTTGTGATATTTACATTTCACTATCTCGAGCAAAGTGCTGACTATGATGTAGTCAAGGACTAAATCTTGATGTGTTATGAATTAGTCCCTGAGGCTCATCGGCAAAAATTCAGAAAATATAAATAAGCTGACCAGACCTATGTTGAATTTGCATGGGAAAAAGTACGACAAATTTGATATGTGGTGCTCTTCTAGAAAGGTCAATAACTATTACGAAAGTCTCAGACAACTCATATTGGTTGAAGACTTTAAGAACTGTGTCCATAGTGAAATGAAGATTTATCTTGAGCATAAGATCGAAAACTTGGAAAATGCTGCTCGTGCCCCTTTCGGGTATGCTTTAGCTCATAAAGTTCCTTTTGTTAATAAGACTTCCACTCAGCAGGTTTCTGGCAGAAAGTAATTAAGCCTAATACAAGCCCTTCTAAATCTTAAACTGGCACAACTTTTAAAAATCAAGCCACAGATAAGCTTGACTCAAGACCCTTGTCTCTCTCTACCTGTACCTATTGCAAGAAGAAACGACACGTTGTTTCTGATTGCTACAAATTTAAGAATGTGCATCATAGTCAAGACAGACCTAATCGAAATGCTCTTATTTCTAAGAGGTCAAGGTCACGGTCATGTAATGAAAGCAATGCATTTGTTGGTTCTAATAAGCCCCTGTCTGATTTTATTATGGAGTATTATAAACCATTCATATCGAAGGGTTCTATTGCACTCCTGGGTGATTTGGCCAATCATATCCCTATTAAAATTTTAAGGGACACAGGAACTTCTCAGAGTCTTTTATTGTCAGGTAATTAGCCTTTTTCTGAGAAGTCTTCTTTTAATGAGAGTGTTCTTATTCAGGGTGTAGAGTTCGGCTTTGTTAATGTTCCTCTCCATTGTATACATTTGTCATCAGACTTAGTCTCAGGACCCGTGACAGTCGGAACAGTGTTTGTTTTACCCGTTGAGGCAATTCATTTATTACTAGGCAACTACCAAGCTGGAGACAAGGTTGAGGTAAATCCATTTATAACTGGCAAGCCTTGCTTGGATCAGAAAGTCGATCTAATTGAAAAATAAATTACTGATTTATTCCAAGCTTGTGCAGTTACCAGAGCTATGGCAAAGAAAGCTCTTGAGAATGATGTAGATAAGAAAAGTATTCCTTTAGCTGACACTCCTTGTTGGGATCAGTTAGAAGATATTGATTACAGTTATCCTTTTAAACGATTCATTCACTTTATTATAATCGGGGTGACAAACAACAATCACTTGTAGTCGAACAGAAAAAAGATCATGAAATCTCCTGTTTGTTTCAAATGGTCATTAGTGAAACTGAAGCCATTGCAGTTTCTGTCTGATATTACATTACAAATGGAATTCTTATGATAAAATGGTTGACCTCCCGAGGTACCTGCTGGTGATAAGTGGTCAGTAAACTATTAAATTGTAGTTCCAAAACCTTACAGACAGAAAACGGAAACGGGTCACAATTAGTTCTTCCAGTTCAGTACCCAGAATGTAGTTCTAGTCTATTTTTAGAACAATTTCTCCTCTCTCATTCTGTTGGTGATAGACGAGTTAGATTTATGCATGTTTGGTAATGATTTAAAGGTAATTGTTTATTCTTGAGTATATGAGCTCAGGGTGTGGTTTTCCGTGTGTATTTCGGCGACATTGCACAGTGAGTAATAATGCCTTGGTGATGATCAGGAAGTTAAATCTGTGTTCCGTTCACATGTTGCTCAGTTGACAGTCCAGCCTCTAAAAAAATGCAGATGAACCTTTGACAAGAACTTCGCCGTGAAGTCATCTTTGAAGGTATTTTAGATTAATATATGATTTGTATCAATTGGCACACAATGGAAAGGTCAGTATTGAGAAACAAATGTAGAGAACATATACTACAATTAATTGTGTTTTATGTCCGGTCAGGGAAGTATTAAATAAACTTTAAATAACTATTAAAGTTATAGTATTAATGATAGACACATGACATTGTCACACCTTGTGTATATTGAATATAGCAATTAGAAAATATAATTAAATTTTAAAATTAAAAGCGCATTTTTCCCCAATAAATTCACAGAAATGGTATCTGTTGGAAACGACACTCATTATTATTAGCAGCAATGTATTCATACACCATATCCAAGATGCAATGGAAGATTTTTTTTTCAAAGCCTGTCAGCGAAAATCTCTTTAAATTCACAGAAATGGTATCTGTTGGAGATTTTTTTCAAAGCCTGTCAGCGAAAATCTCTTTACATTCTGTGCTAGCACTTAGTAGTGATTGTAGAATATGGACAGGAAATGTAATATCCAATATATTATATGGCCTATTGTCCTATAAGGATCCTGAGACAAACACATGGAAGAAAAAAAACATGTCCACAGACTGCCATTAATGGTGAAGTTGAGAACTCTGGCTATACCAAAGGAGCTCGATGCATCCCATTTACGCCATAACAGTTTTTTGTGAATGTAGATCATTCCGTTAACAATAATAGGCAGTTCTGCAAAGGATATGGGCCATGATGACTTTCCAGACTGCATGATAAAGTTCAAATTGTAACATGGACTAAATTCAGGTATTATGATATATCCTAAACACTCACCCGCATCTATATCGAATTATGTCTGGCGTGGAAGGAAGAAAGGATAGATAGAGGGATGGATGGAGGGATGGATGGAGGGATGGATGGAGGGATGGATGGATGGACGGATGGATTGATGTGTTGAGTAAGAAGGGAAAAGAAAGAGTGTGGTCTTTATTTTAGTAGACCATGCTGGTATGACAGTGCTGTCATAGATACATTCATTCATTCACTCATTCAGCTAGTAAGTCGTGTCAAGTCATGTCATATTTTATTGTATAATTTGTTTAAGCTTTATTTATTTTGCTTTTTAATATCTTTATTTGTGTCTTCATATTCAGACAAAACTGTTTCGACCTCTCAATAGGTCTCACCAGGTGGTAGTAAGTACAACAACTGCACATAGCATGCGTTGTGTTATCGACAGATTTCCCCACTACAGTTTTTCCTTCTGTACCATGTGTTCTTCGTGGTGTCTTTGAGTGCTGTCATTTTGCACATGGAATTAAGATAATCGTTTCTATCTGCAGTGTCCATTGGCTCCTGCTAAACTTGTACATAGAAGTGATCGCCCTTGGTGTCTAGTAGTCCTTTACAGTAGTCAGACTTCCTATTGCCGCTCAGTCCTGTACTTCAGATGGGCCTGTATCATATTTCCTCGTCTTGCTGGAATAAGTTGCCTGGTTTGTGGATGCGTTTAACACAAGTGATGGTAAATGCAGTCTTTATCCATTGTCTCCACAGATCCCAGAGTCATTGTTGAAAGTTTCCCTCCCAATTGTGTCACTTTTGTTTTCAGTGATGATCCCAGGCTGTTATCGAGTCTGTGTATTATTGAATGCACGCTTGACTCAAAGGTTCTGGAATAGTTCACAATTTTAGGTAATGAAACATTGATTGATCTGTTCACAGCCTCACTTTTCTGTATGTTCGCATTCAGTCGCAGTCTTTCTACGACATCACACGAGAGTTTCATTTTCAGAACTTCTAGCAGGATATTCTTATCATTTTCTGTCATGTTGAGATGAGTCACTTGATGAGGCCCCAAGTATGCATATCGCATCCACCAGCTGTTAGTACCTCCTCCACCACAGACCTTTGAATAATGACGGCATTTTGAGCAGTCCCCTGAATAACAGCAGAGAGTTGCATCCAGTAATCCAGTACTTGGGGAAGTTGACATTTAATTTTTGTAACATCACCACTATTGTCCTCCTGCTTGAAGTTTAAATGGCAGAGTGCTTTAATGTCTTGGCTGACATTTTTCTGTTGGAGCCTTTTTCCTTCTCTTGTTCTTATTCCTGGAAATATGTTTTCACTAAATGTTGCAGAATTACACCGTTTGAACAGCAACGGCCCAAATGGACGGGGTCCGACAGTCTTTCTGCTTCCCACATTGGATGCAGAATGTTGAGCATCTTGGAAGCCAGAAGCAGTCTGTGCATCTTCAGCTGTTGTTGCATGTCAAATGAGAATCTCTTGCTGCACAAACGTTTTCCCCATTTCTCTTGCCATTTCATACTCTGAATGTGGTGCAACTGGTGACAGATCTGGTGTGCATTCAACACGGCCTCCTGGACATTGCACATCAAAACGTTTCCCTTTTAGCCATTCTCCAGCCCAACACAGCTTGTTTTCTACTGTAGTTCCCAAAATGTATTGCATCTCTGTAACAGCTTCACATGCTATTCCAAACAGCTTGTGATGAACTTTGACCAGCATTTATTTTTCATGTCCAAAGCTAATGGCATTGTATCTTGCGTTAAAAGCAACATTTATTTGCTCAGAATGCTGAACACCACGCATGCCATTAACCTGTCTGACTAGTTTCAGCTTGTTTATCATATCCATTTCATTGAGCTCCACGGTTGCTTTGTATACAATGTTGGAGGCCCTTTGCATAGATGTTCTACTAGGTGGTGTAATATCAGTGGCTGCTAGCAAGTATCTAGCCCTGGTGTTGCCCATTGGTGTATCTTGTAGTCCAGCTTGAACCATCATATTTACAGCAGCAGGATTTGGCCCAGGTTTATTTGTTTTCATCTCTTCATACAGCTTATACTCTGGTGACTTAAAGCTGCAGTTTTTACACATCATAGTATGCTTCCAAGCAAGTCCCCATTTTATTTCATTAGCAATTGGGAACTCTGGTCTGCCGCGTATGTTAACTTGATTACTATGGCAATGAATGATATCATTCCACATTTCAACATTTTTTTTTCCATACAGATCATACGTGTCCCATTCAATTATGTCTCTTTCAGGTCCAGTTTTGGATGGTGGTCGTAGAATTTTTGCAGACCCAGCTGCGTCATTACATTCTGGTGCCTGAACTGACTGGAGACCCTCATTTGTCGGTTTTCTCACTGCTATGATAGAGAACATGTTTTTATCCATTCTTCTGGTCACCGGAACAGATGCAGCACTGGAACGTGGTAGAGTATCATATAGATATGTGACTCCTTTGTTATGTAGAATATATCCAGGTTTCAAAATACTTGTCTTACTCTTCTTGTACCCTTTCATGGTTTCAGTTACAATAACTGCATGTAAAATACAAAGAAGTATCCTCTCTCTCTCTCTCTCTCTCTCTCTCTCTCTCGTATATAACTAGGAAAAGGCATGCCAGCTTGGTTTCGGAGAACTACACCAACTCTTCAATACTTTTGGAAGCCTAACATCTGAGGACTCCTCCCCTTCATGGGTGGAAATGATGTCATGCACTTAGTTAGTACAACTAGCTAGCGTATTTAGATGCTACCAGATTTCAGGTGTTACCTTTGAATGACAGGCTTTGGTTTAATTGCTTCACACCTGATAAGCAAAACCATTGATTTTCATGATAAAGGAATGGAGAGACTTTGCCGTAGAACAAAATTTGTCAACTTCAGGTTTTAAATTTTCATTAACGTTTAAATTACATTTTAATTTTCATATAAAAGTATCATTTTTTAAATTGAATTTTCTAGGGAAGTTGAACATTCAAGTTTAATTTCTAGTACTTTCCAGATTGGTGTTAGGACTAAAAACGAATTACGGTTTATTTAAAGTGTTTATCTTAATTAGCAAAATCAGAATTTATCTTTAAGTTTTGTGCATTTTTGACAGTCGGCCATTTGGAATTGGCTTGTGCTTGTGTTACAGTGGTGTCGGCTAAAAGACTGTAAATGTCCTATATATGAATAAAATTCCTTAAACCTTTGCAGCAGCCGTATTTAAGAGACATTGATTTTATCACGGATGGAAGTTTTGTACATGGAGGTAAAATTGTCTAACCCTGTCAGAAATCGGGTCACAATTAGTACTTCCAGTTCAGTACCCACGAATGTAGTTCTAGTCTATTTTAGAACACTATTCCTTTCTCAGTTTTGATATGGATTTCAATGTAATTGTTTATTCTTGCGAATATGAGCTCAGGGTGTGCTTTTCCGTGTGTAAAGGGAGTAAGAAGGCCTTGGTGATGATCCGGAAGTGAAATCTGCGTTGTTTACATGCTGCTCTGTTGACAGTCAAAATATGCAGGTCAACCTTTGACAAGAACTTCGCCGTGAAGTCATCTTTGAAGGTATTTTAGATTAACATATGATTTGTATTGCTTGTCACCAAATGAATAGGTCAGTATTGAGAAACAAATGTAGAGAACATATAGAAAAATTGGTTGTGTTCTATTCCAGATGGTTAGTCTGGCCCATGAAACCCCTTTGGCTGGTCATATAGGGATTAATAAGACTTATCACAAGATCTTGACTCACTTCTATTGGCCAAAAATTAAAAGTGTTGTTGGTAAATACTGTAGATCTTGTCATACTTGTCAAATGGTAGGAAAACCAAATCAGAAGATACCTAAGGCTCATCTGCAACCTATTCCTGCCTTTGACGAACCATTTAATAGAATTATGGTTGATTGTGTTGGTCCCTTACCTAAGACCAAGTTATGTAACCAATATATGTTGACCATTATGTGTGCGTCAACAAGCTTTCCAGACGCAATTCCTTTGAGGAATATTAAAACCTTTAATAAAATTTTCTACTCAATTCGGACTTCCCAAATCTGTCCAATCAGATCAAAGGTCAAATTTTAGATCCGGAACTTTCCAGCTTATATTGCTTGAATTAGTCATTCAAGTCAAATGTGAAATTATGGTTTAACAGAATTAGATTGGAGAGAACTTTTGAGCTTATTAATAGAGTTCTGTCTCGTGCTCATTCTTCAAAATTTTCTTCGGATTAGATATCAAGGTGGGGTTTGTTGTTACAGGAATATGATAATGACATCAGGTACGTCAAGGGGAAAGATAATTTAATAGTAGATGCACTTTCCCATGTATAACAATGTTTTATTTCATGTACACTGTGTGTAATTTATAAACGTTCTTTTCCACATCATGTTTAATTAATCTATGGTAAAAAGAAAGCTTTATCATATTTATATCTTTCTTTCTCTTTATTGGAGGAAGTGTAACGTATATTTGATTTAATTTATATTTGATTTAATTTAATTGCTTTTAAGTTTAAAATTTTTTTTACCTTCATTATATATCAAAATAATGTAATTTTGTTTACTAGGGATTTGATATTTTCCAGAAAATAGTTTGACCTTGACTCTTCATTTGCAAAAACCTAATGCTGACCTAGTTCCCGACCTTAATTTAGAAATCGGTGAGAGAAGTAAACAACGTTTAATTTTTATCCTATTCTTAGAGTTAAATGATTGATTTTTGTCAGGTCATATTGGGACTATGTGCTTTTATATCTAAATACTTCCCGAAAATTCTGGAGCGATGACCTTCATTCGGGAATCTGTATTGCATTTCAAGTTACTGTATAACCTTTGTTTATAGAGATAATTCTCAGTTGGGGTTGTTTTCTTTACACTGGAAAGTATGTGTTTGTGACCAGTTTGGGGATTACATTTTAATTTTTATTCGAATTATTTGGATTATAAAAGATTAATTCTTTTTTCTGTAAATATTTGAGTCATCATACAAAATGTTTGGAAAAAGACATTTATTTAAATTTTATTCTGAAATTCAGACACCGGAATATTTTTGGCTGTGGATCAAAAAATAATTGTAGACGATACAACACCATACTGACTATAGTATACGTCATCGCCTTTCATTTAGAATTCTTCGTCGAGATTCGAACTTGAATTCATTAGAACATTTCATTACTAGGACATCTAAAATTTAATTCTTGTATTATTCTTGGTATATTTTTGGATTTGATTCTTAAAACCGTAAGTTCTTATATTTTTTAGTCTTTACAGTGTTTTTTTCCAGGGAAAAAAATTATTTGTTAAATTTTTCGAAGCTTGTTGTTTTCATTCTTTCTTTTGTTTCTGTTTATTCGAGCCTAAACACAGTAACATAAGAGTATTAAGCCTTCGATCTGCGTCACATAGTGTATTCTGTTTAAAAAGGTTGTTCATTATTTCTCTTGAGAGTTTGTCATTTGGGGTTAATTCTGATTTCCTATCAATTTCGTCCCCGATCTAATTGAAATCCCCTCCCATTATGAATTTTTCCATTGTGAGCCCCTAAATATGAGCGCTTAAATTTTCAGCGAAAAACTTTTCTGATTCCTTCGTACCGGAAAATATAAGTTCTCTAAATTTCAATCCTTTATCTTGATGTGTAATATTATCCCTTTTAGACAATCAATTACCTGAGCATTTTCCCATGTTATATTTCTATTAATTTTAACTATTATTGTTACTCCTGCTCTTTTGTCACCGGAATTATCGCTTTTGATTATTACTGCATTAAATTTCTCTTCGTATTTGATCCCTATTTCTTGTGTCAGATTGTTGTGTGTTTCTTGCAACAATATTATATCATATATTTGTGTTACCTTGTATAGTTTATTCATTTTGTCATCGCTTATTTCATTTACATTAATGGAAGCGATCCTACTTTTGGACTCCATGGGGTCTAAAACGCTCACTGTTACGGATCATTGCCTCTGTCTGCATGGGTTTGAGTCTCGGGTTCGGCCAACGTGGGTATGTGAGAAAGCTTGCCAGTAGCTTATCGTGGGTCGATGGTTCTTTCCAGGTTTGTCCCGGGTTCTTCTTCCACCATTAATACTGGCCGCCATGTGTAGCCTATATTAACTAAAAACTGGCGTTAAACCCTACAACAACAACACCTCCGTGTATGTGTGCGTGCGTGCGTGCGTACGTGTGTGTGTGTGTGTGTGTGTGTGTGTGTGTGTTGGGATTTTCTCCCGCTCCAGCCTTGGCCGGAACTTCTTGTTCTGCTTTCTCTTCATTTGAGTTAGACAGTTTGTTTTTTCTAGGTTATTTGCAGCCAGATTTTAAATATCTGTTATGAATTCACCAGACTGGATATAGCTGCTTATGCCTGTATTTAGACTTAAGCATTGTCCTTCACTTGTTATGTCCGTCTTCTTTACTGAGTTTTTTATCATCTCGTCAGTGATGTTTCCCGAGTCCGTGGTCATTCTTGATTTATGACTTGAATTATCCGTTTCCGTTTGTTCCTTTTGCTTTGTCTTCTTGTAGTTAAGTATGGTGAATAGTTGTGGAGGAATCACCGTTTTTGGATTTTTTTTATTCTCTCTAAATTAATAATGTCTTTGTATTCTTCTGATGTTGACAAAGATTTTTTCCTCTTTTATCTTTGTGATTCTTTTATAAAATGTATTCATACCTAGTATGTGTTCCTCTAGGGTTTCTGTGTTTGTTTCATTTGTTTGGGGTTTTTTGTTGTTCTTTTTGGGGGTCTCCTTGAAATCTCATTCATACTCCGTCCTATTGTGGAATTTTTCTCTTTCTCTGGGTTTGGTGCCTGTATGCTGTATGTTTCTTCACCTTTTGGAGATTTTTTATTGCCATTTTCATTTTGCGTTTGGTTGTTTTCAATTTTGGCCGGATTAGGTATCTGCATCTGTTTCTCAGTTTGTTTCAGTTGGCCATTTTCTTTCCGACATTGTTCTAAAAGATTGTCACTTTCTACCTGTCTAGCTTACTGTCCCCCCCCCCCCACTATTTCTTCTTCCAGCAAATTTATGAAGTTGTTTGCCACCTTACTACTGTAAGTACATTTTGCGGGTTGATATTTGCAGTCTTTTGGGCTATGTCCCAGCTGCTTGCATATTGGGCACAGGCGATCTTGTTCACATCTGTACCAAATCTTGAGCAGGAAACCCATGACATAGAAAAAGGTGAGTATGTGTTTGGCTACTTCTCTTAAGACCGTTAATATTCTTATTCCTATCTTAACATTCCTCTTTCCCCACACTGTCGCCATTCTGCTTGATTTAACTTTGATCTTCAGCTTCTTTTCTATTTTGTTCTCTATCTCCTTGGTATCTATCTCTAAGGGGAGGCCAGAGACGTATATGTCGCTTACCTTGGCCTCAACCTCCATTATTATGGCTGGTGCTGTGTCAATTTGGGCCTTTAGACCTTGAACTTCAATCTGTTTGTTTCCCTTAGATTGGAATAGCATGTTTTTTTGGGTAGAGATGAATTTGTCCCCCCACCCCCTTTGGAATTCAGAGCGGTCAGGATTTCCCTCTGTTTTGGGCAGTCCTTTATGTCGCCAAAGTCAATTATTTGGCAACCTTGCGGGTGGAATGCTAAAACCCTTTGGTTTTCCCCACTCCCCTCTATCTTGGCATGGAAGAAAAATTCATTCAGCTTAGTTCCAGTTGGTTGGGCAGTGAAATTGACTGTTTGTGGTAGTATAGAGTAAATTGACTGTGCGACTAGAGTTCACAACCAATTTGAAAATGTATTTAAACTATTTTATGTGTATTTTGAGATTAATATCTGTTGAAAATTAGCGCAAGTTCTAGACTGAATAAACAAAATGGTTTAGGCAAGAATACAATAAGTTAAACAAGAAAGAAAAGGGAAAATAAAAGAAAGAAAAACAGAAAAGAAAAAGAATAAGGCCAATAAAAACCCAAAAAAATAAAAAGAGAAAAAAGAGTTGTGTGATATACTGTTGTGTAAGAAATTTAGAGCAAAGAATGTAATTGTGATTATTTACAAGCCTGTGGACTCTCGGGCAGATTGTTTCGTTCGTGCCATGGCAAGGGTTTGTATAAAATCGGAAGACTTTCCTTCTCAAGATTGAGTGTCAGAATGGCGCGTTTCCCATTTTTCAAACTGTATGATACACTTATTCCATTTTTCAGACTGCAACGAGTCACCTAGAACAATTGGAAGTATTCGAAGCATAGCTTCAAACAAAAGTTGAATCAGAACTAAACCGCACATTTTTTAAATTTGTATGGGGTGGAAAAGTAGAGAGAATAAAATTTGATATACAAGTATCCCCATAAAAAGAGTGAGGACTAAATATGATACATATATTTTCATTCATTAGGTATATTAAGATATGAGTAAAAAGACTGCTGGAAAATGGAAAATGGAACATGGCGGAACTTAGTCAATACAACTATATTCAGAAATAAAAAGAATACTAGGAATTTAGGGACATGGAAATTAGAAGAATTTGGTAAGCTCATTAAAAACAGTTTTTGGAGAGATGTAATTTTGGCAGTGTATAATTGGAAAGAGGAACCACAAAGTCCAAACGAGTGTCTATCCATGAGTATTTTGCCCCCCCCCCCAAAAAAAAAAATAATGTTCTATCAATACAAATCCTGGACAGAAGCCGGTTTTAAAATTCTGAATGATCTAGTAGATGATTTTGGTAATTTAATACATTTTGAAATAATAAAACAAAAATCTAGAAGAGATGATTTCTTGAAATACTTCTCCGTGATATCCAAAATTTCAAAACCATAGCAAGACGCCATAAAAAAAAAAAAAAAAAAAAAAAAAAAAAAAAAAAAAACAAAACATTTAGTACATAATAGTTTTAATAAGCAGGAGGATAAAATAATGAACTTGCAAAAACAAAATTCTCTCAAGTTTGTTTGCGAAGATCTTTTTAAAAAGCTAAAAGGCAAAACACTGCTAAGCAAGAAACTTGGAAGCATGTATTTAATAAAAATATAAGTAGTGAGGAGTGGTCTGAGAGCCGGACGAAATGCTGTACCAGGGATGCCAAGTTGATCTCGTTTTAACTTTAAATTGATCCATAGAATAATCGCTACTAATGATTTTCTGAAAAGAATTAACATATTAGATGACAACAAATGTACTTTCTGTAAGAGTGAAAATGAAAGTATTGAGCATCTCTTTTACGATTGCAATATTACTTCGCAGTTTTGGTACCGTTTAATTGAACTTTTTGCACCTTTTTTGCCCAAATATTGTACATTTTTCCAAAAATGAAACATTAGAAGGTGAACAACTTGGCAGTTTGTGTAATGTCTTGCAAATTTTGGCAAAATATAATATTTATACTTGCAGATTCAAGATGAAAAATCCTTCTATTTTTGCCTTTAAGTAAATAGTTGCAATGCATAAGAACATTGAAAAATACACTGCTAATGTAGATAAAAAAAAGAGGAAAAAGTTCTTAAAAATGGACCTCAATAATGAATATGTAACTTGTATCTGACTTGATGGTAAACAGGAACAAAATACTGTAATATCACAAAGTCCATGTTACCTAGATTGTGTGCCATATGCATGTATGCATGTGTGTGTGTGTGTTTTCTTTTCCTATAGATTATATTTATTATTCCTAGATTGTCTGATAACCAGAAATATTTGATTATAAAGTGACCTTGAGATGGATTCCCGACCCAGTGGTCAACCTATTACGGGGTTAATAAAAAAGGGAAGTATTCGAAGCATAGCGTCACACTGTTTTCATAGAACAACAAAACGTATTCGAAATATAATGTTATGTATATTTTATGTATATTATTTGTTGGTTGTTCTTGATGTTTAAATGTTATGTTTACCTATATTTTGTTCTTGACCCCTTTGTCCAAAATTAAATTAATGGTGTATATGACCAGTGACATTTATTTTGTAAACACCATAATACATAGTCAGTACTTCTCTCTGTTTATAGAATAAATATTCAACTCATTATCAGTGGAAGTAAACATATTTAATTCTGTCTGGATGTAGGATTTTAGCTTTTCACTTGGAAATTCTTAAACTTGTTGACAACTTGTAATGTTTTAGAAATGAAACACCCAAACAGCATGGTTTCTATTATTGTGCCTTAGGTTTTCAAAGAATGTTGTTTACTTGGAAAATTGCTCATTCTTGCATTAATATCCGAAGCAGAATCATTATTATCGTTGTGTTTAGATTGTAATTTGAGTGAACGTTTAATCCCACAACCTTCGAACATCCCATTTGGCACTGTAAACTGGCATCGTTCTCACAGAAGAAATCGCAGCGATAAGGTAGAGTTATTTCAGTCACATATTTGACCCATGCATACTCCCGCCTCCGCCGGATAAACCACGAGACTTAAATACATGATTTCATCTTTATGGAACAGCTTTATTCTTGTATGTAAGTTTTAATGAACGTTGACTTTTTTACTTTTTATATTTTGTTTTGCAGAAGAAAACACTTTCTGTTCTGCAAATGTTTATCTTCTTGAAAATTTTATCAAATTTAACCTTTATATTGTACTAACTTTTAAAAATAATTGTCTTTTACCTTGACTGATTACATTTCCATTAATTAGGAGGGTTCAATCTTTTTAAAGTTTCTCCGCAATTTTTAACTTTCTATTTTGGGAACATAGCCAGGAATGTACTGATGTGCCATTATACATACATACATAGATACATACATACTTACATGCATGCATGCATACATACATACATACATACATACATACATACATACATACATACATACATACATACATTAACAGGTAACATGCTAATACTTTCCATTGTTCTAAGACATCAGTGTGACGCTATACTTCTAATACTTCCGTTGTTCTAGGTCAACAGCGTGGTGCTAGTGTTACGACTTTATTGTCTTAAACTAAGTAACAGAAAAGAGCGAAAACAAACAAATTTGGTAAAATTCAACACATAATTTATTTAAATCCCAAATATTCCTCAAAGTTCTATCACAAGTCCAAATGTATGAAGTTCGAATAGAATTCCAGTGTATTCCCAATAAATTCCGATATGGAATATGTTTATGTGCATGTAGCCTCCAATGTGCTAATATACCAATGACATGAATTGTGGCGATGTGTTACCAATCTATTGATGTATCACAATAAAATTATCCAAACTGTCGTTGTCTGTAATCAATATATTCCAAATGAATGTTTTAGTCCAAAAATATTATTGATCACTTTGAAATTCCAGTAATCAAAAGTTTGAATAAAAACATTCACTCAAATTACAATCTGAACACAGCATGTGCAGAGACCACGTGTAGTACTTACAGTCTCTATATACAGTCTTCCATCCAAAACGGGTCTTCCATCCAGAACGCGTCTTCCAGAACCGAATGGGTCGTCCATCTAGAAACGGCTGTTCCATCACAGAACTGGTCTTCCATCCAGAAACGGGACTTCCAGCACAGAAAGGGTCTTCCATCCATAAAAGAGTCTTCCAGCACAGAATGTGTCTTCCTTCCAGAAACGGATTTTCAATTCAGAATGGGTCTTCCATCCAGAACGGTGTTCCATCCAGAAACGGTGTTCCATCCAGAACGGTGTTCCATCCAGAAACGGTGTTCCATCCAGAAATAGGTCCATATACATTTGGAACTTGATTAGATTAATCGAAATTTTTGGAATTGATTGAAGATTCAAGACTTCAGTATTTCGGTCACCATACTGTAAGTCATTTTGAATTCTTTCACTTTTCAATGAGGGCAAATAAATAATATTTTCCATTTTACAAAACGCGTTAGTTTTCGCTATTTCGTTTTGCTTATTTAAAGGCCATAGAGTCTTATCACTTATGTGAGTAGCAATAATGTTTCTGAAATCGTAACAAAATATGGGCCAAAAGTTTATGATGTATTTGTAATCGCATTGGGAGTAGACACATTGACAAAACACTAGACAAGTGGACAGTAAATACAAAATGTGCCAAAGAAGGACGGTTGAGAATTGGGAGTAGACAACTTTAGAATATACAGTTCGGAGGTAGACGAAACTTTTACTGTGTCTTTCTAAGCTAAGGATCTTATATAAGTATACCAATGTCCGTTAATATTCAAATGTAAACCAAGATGACACGCAACGCCCTCACTTTGTATATTGTCCAAAGTGACGTTGCATGGGTCTAAACCATATTACTTAATATTAAAATTTTCGAAGTTCACTCTACTTCCCTCCCCCTTTCTCGATCACTGTGTAGGCTGGTAAGGCAGTAGACTAATAGACCAATTAAGAAATGCAGGGATGGGCAATGAATAAATGCTTTTATCATAATATTTCCCACCCTAACCATCACATCTCTCTCTCTCTCTCTCTCTCTCTCTCTCGGGACCTCGGTAGGAAAGGTATTGCGAAAATACGAAAAAGTCGAGCATGGAGTGTTTTCGTCTGTGTTATGCGACGATATCTCTGGACATATCAGTGATTGAAAAATATAGCTACACGAAACAATGGAACGGGGAAAGTTAGAAGCGGAGGATAAAAACAATTGTATACTTGGTAGCAATGTTAATTAAATCATAATACTGACTTGGATGCACTGTACGTGCATTTAAATGTTTGAATTACCTCTGATGGTTCCTGGTGTCGCTTAGTTTATATTTCCAACTGTTACAGTATGAAAGCCGTTATGTGGAAGCCAATGCGTTCAATTTTCAAATTGTTATACTGTTTGTAGTGCTCTGATTTTTTCATTTAAACCATCTTTCTTGTTTAAATCATACATGTGTCTTGCATTTATTTAATCAATATGAATGAAAGTAGAAGTTCAAGAACTGAAAGAAACATCTTATCAATTTGCAAATGAGATTGTGATTATTTGAGAAAGGTTAAGAGATACATTTTCAAGCGGACACACTGGACAGGGCTGTGCAGAGTTCATTCATTCCGTCAATAAACAGTTGCTTGTAATCAATCTCGACTGCATTAGAAATGCAAGTAAGTGTATTCGTATGCAACATAAATAAAATATATGTATAGTATATACTCTGTATCTTTGATATACCACGAGAGGTAGAAACTGTTCATTCACAGGAAATCCTGTAAGCTTCGTTTCCTTTTAAAGAAAAATGTATACACACATGTATGTATATATATATATATATATATATATATATATATATATATATATATATATATATATATATATATATACACGCTGCATCAATGATACATCACGAAATGTATATAATTTGAAGGAAACGAGGCTTTCTGAGTTTCCTTTTATTTAAAAGTTTATACAACGAGTGGTATATCATTGATACAGCGTACATTATATATATAATTTATATCACATACAAAAACACATATTTGCACTTTTAATGGAATTACGATATGCTTCAAGTAGCTATGTATTGACCGAGTCAATGATCTCGCATCCTTGCGAGTGTGTCCGCTACAAAATGTAGTTCTACGATTTTTCTTGCAGTTTACAATCACATATGCAAATTGATAAGTTGATTGTTTTCTTTTTGAGTTTGGATTTTATTCAGATTTATTAGGTCAATAAAAATACGCTTATGATTTAAACATGAAATATGGTTTTTTATGAAGAACTTAGTGCACTACAAACACGGTTAACTTCTTGACACTGAACCTGAACTGTCAGGCATTCACGTACTGGCATATGGAAATTAGCGTGGAATAAAAACTAAGCGAAATGACGAACCAACAAGAGGTAATTAAGGTATTTTAATATATTGACTGTTCATCTAAGTCATTATTCTGCTTTAATTAACATTTCTAAAGATTATAAAAAGATTATAAAATTCTCTACCGCCCTCTTTGGACGGTTTGACTAAACTTTACCATCATTCATAGGTCCAGAGACATCGTCGTATGACACAAGGGAAAATCCCAAACCCTCGTATTTTTTTAATGAATTTTCGCCCATACTTAGCTACGATAATCCACAGAGAGAGAGAGAGAAAGAGGACGAGGGCGACCATTTGTACATTTTTATATTTAATAAATATTAATCGAATTTTAGAACATCATACCAGGTTTAAGAAACAAAGACAACAAATCATTAAATACGCTACAGTATGTGTGCCTCGTAAGCTAGTAACCGATAAATTTAACATGTAGGCCTAGTGTCGACTGGCGATTGCATCATGCATCATTGATATTATGAACACTGTAAATAGATCCCAAGGAAAGATTACTTGGTACAAGTTCAGTTTTAATGCTTTCGTCCAGCGCCATGATTTTCTCTCTCACTCCAGATTTTTGCTTTCTTGTCCCTTACTCAAGAGAGAGGAGAGGGGAATTGAAATAAATAAAGGATTCTGATGAAATTATTTACCATTTTAATTTCATTTAGAAAACTATTAAAAAATTTTATCGTTAGTTTCATATGTCATTTATGATTAATGAATGAGTAGAAATTTGCATTGATGTATAGTCCTGCAGTTGAAAAAATGTTTATATATTCGTATTATTGTGTCATGGACAGATCACAATTTGATATACCAATGGTATTGGTATATCAATTTGCTTTATACCAACACTTTAAGTGCCATGTTATATAAGAAGAATAGGGAACCTAGTATAAACCACAGGAACAACTTTAATTCTTTGATAAGTTGACCTTTACAGGGGCAATCTTCACTTATTAGCTCTTATTAAAATATATTTTCGAAATAAGTTTGAAAGTATTTCAAGAGTTTATGAATTATTCATTTATTTCATGATCTGTCAGAAAGCTTTATTGTATCACACACACACACACACACACACACACACACTCACGGGCCATCACTTCCTTGTCATGATCAATTGATTTTAAGCAGTATTGATAAAATTAAATACTTGAAATATTGTTGTCATCCGGTGTAAAACCAGCATGTTAGGAACTTGTGATAATATTAAAGTTCTGCATAGAAACATTTTAAAAATACCTTTGCATAACGAGAAACACAGTAGTTCAGACGGTAGAACATCGGTCTCTAAATATATAAGAGTTCTGGATTCGATCCTAGTCCGAAGCAGCTACTATTGTTGCTTCTCACTCTATATAAAGGTCATCGGGTTTTGTACTCTTTAAGAAAATCAACATGACTATCCAAGTAGAATCTGACTATATATGCCGCTCTTAGAAAAGGAAATTTTTTTAATAATTGTTATGTGTTGGAAGGATTGCGCAATGAGCGTCTCTATCTACGTGCTTTTGTCAATTCCCACGCAGACAGGTATTCATAAACTCCTATACTGTCATGGCTTTAAGTCAGGTATTTATAATCTGCCATAGTGACATGGCATTAAGCCAGGTACAATATCAACTCCACTGGTGACATGGCGTTTTGCTAGGTATTTATAAACTCACATACTGACATGGGTTTGATACTTGTTTTTATATTAGCATGTCTTTACGCTAAGTATTCATAAACTCCAATAATAATAATAATAATAATAATAATGAGGACTTTGTATAGCGCCTAATCTTTAGAAGCTCTAAGCGCTTTACAACATTAGACAACACCTATAAGGTAAAAAAAACAACAACATATAATGACATGATTACAAAAACAAACACCATGAAATTAGAAAACATTAAAAAAAATATGTTGAGAATATTTAAGGTAGGAAACATTATTAGGTCTTTAAGTTTGTTCTTGCAGTCGAAATAAGTGAGTTTTGAGAGCCAGCAGCAGAGAGGGTGAACAGACCATAGAATTCCGACAAAACAAATAAAACAAACAAATAAAATCATCTCGTAGAAAGGTCAAGATTTTACAAATGAACTTTTCCTTGAGATGTTTTATTTCTGTAATGGACGATTGTACTAATGAAACCCCAGTTCGAAATAGTATCTGAAAAAATAAAGTACTCTACGTGTTTATTTATTTCTTGTTTATTTTTTTGACGACCAACGTTGGTAGGCACCCTCTCTGCTGCTCCTCTTTTGCTGATATTAATTAAATTATTATGTTATAATAAAATGATACATCCAGAATCTCATACTGCAAGAACAGCTCGAGAACGATTAGAAGCAATTAAAAAATTTCTTCCTGTCAAAGACTCATTTAGAAAAAATCTACAAGCGCAGCAAGAAGCAAAAGTTGAGTATGAAGAAGACACTAAAAAACTGTTTAAGCCCGTCACTGCAGCTACTGAGAAAGTTGCAACTGTCGTCAAAGAAGATCTTCTTCCGGTATCAGAAAAAATAGCAAGAAGAACTAAACAGGCAAAGAAGATTTTACGAGACCTTCCAACTGACATAGCTGCAGCTCAACCTCCACCTGTTGGTGAGGAAATACTTGAAGGTATTGGAGAACTTCGTACTGAAGTCGCCGATGTGAGAAAAAAACTTGCATCTAAATCCAAATCAGCAGGAGAGAGCTTAAAATTAATTGCAAGATTTAACGAAGGAGTTGTTGAGGAAATTAGAAATATTGAAAGAGAGAAATTACCTGAGATGATATCAAAAAATATATCTAATAAATCTAATTTTTTAAAACCCTTTTATGGAAAAACAAATGATGATGATTTCATTAAATGGATATATCGCGTATATTACAATAAAAAACAAGCTAGAGGTCAAGAATTTAAAAGATTTAATGAAGAAGTAAATAGACTTAGAGGGAGAAGGGAACAACTAGGACAAGGAGAGTCCTCCCAGTATCAGCTTCCTCCACCTCTGCAACAAATAGAACAACAGCAATCTTCTTCGCCGCAGCAAAAGTTGAAGTCGGAAATTAAAAAGGCTAAAGAGTCACTTAAATCATACTCCTCGAAGAAAATTCCTTCACCTTTACGTAAAATTTCTGCACCGAAAATGACATTTACACCGACAGATTCACCACCTGGATCACCCCCGGCCACCACTGAAGTACTTACTCCGGTAATGCAACCACCAGTATTTAAAACACCTCAAGATGAACCTAAAACAGGATCTGGTTTATGTCCTGATAATATCATCAATGACGTGTCACGGTTAGAAGTTCTCATAGGAGGAAAACGAGCTGGAAATAATTCACCAGAAATAACCAATGAAGCAGCTGATATTTGTCGGCGACTATTTCAAGGTGGTATCATGGATATTGGCGTTTACCGAGAACTTATCGATGAGCTCGTTGATGATTAGTTGTTAGATAAATGGTAAATAAAATAAGATGATTGTGCATGATAATCATCGTAAACCCACACAGGTTAGAGCGGTAAACTCACGATTACCAATCTATAGTGTTATTTACGGAAATGGACTTGGTGATGTCATTCGGGGATTATTTACGAGGATAGCTCCAAAAGTAGCACCTGTAGCAAAACAATTATCGATGAAGGCTATTGATATTGTTCGTGATAAAGCTCCTGGTACAATTGTCAATGTTGCTGGTAAGGCGTTCTCGGCGATCAAGGAAAGACTAGCACGATTATTGCGACGAAAACAACAACCACCGGTGAAACTGGCAAGTACTGAGGTGATGCCCGCAGATGTTAGTAAAATAATAAATCAGGCTGCAAATCAAAAACTAGCGGCGATATCTGAAGAAGCAGAAAAAAATATAACAGCAAATTTAATAGCAGGAAGCGGTCTTCGTCGACGATGATCATCATTTGGAAAAATGGTAACTATAATAAAAATGTTCAGGCGCGAATCAGACCCAGCATTTGATATGGAGGCACCTGTCCTTAAGTACGAGTCGGTACGTGATTATCAATTTTATTCTTATGACGCAAGACTACCAAATCAGCGGGGGAGAATCGAATTACAGGTTCATGATACAAGTAGATATTTCTTGCCCGCTGAGGCGTTTATTGAAGTAGAAGGTAGACTTGTAAGGGGGAATGATGCGGCATATGGTGCTAATTTACGTGTTGGTTTTGTCAACAACGGAATTATGGCACTGTTTGATAGCGCCACATACATGATTGATGGAAAAAATATTGAATCAATTCAGAAGGATGTCGACGTTGCTACAACAATAATTGGTCTGGCGAGATATTCTGACGACTTTACAAGATCGGCTGGTCCAACAATGATGTTTGCTAAGGATATTACCAACAACGCTGATCATGTTCAGTATACCAAAGTACGGACACCACAAGATACTGCATCTGATCCACAACCGGTTGCTGATGGTCCTGAATACGCAGCCAGACCAGCTGCTGCTTTTGATATTATAAAAAGTGTTAGTGCGACTTACAACCTGGGATTTGCAACACGCCGAACAGCGCTGTCGGGAGATAATAGAAATTTTTCGTGTGCAATTCCATTATCTCACATCTTTGGATTTTGCAGAAATGTTAGAAAGGTCATCTTTGGAGCTAAACACACAACTGTGCTCGTAAGAAAAGGTGATGATAATGATGCAATCTGGCGAGGTGCTGGTGTTGCTGATGCTGGTAAAGTAGATATAACAAAACTTTCATTGTGGATGCCAGTAATGACTCCATCTATTACTGAGGAACAAAAATTACTATCTTTTATGGATCAAGGCGGTAAATCATTGCTATCATGGTTAACAGTAACCACAGATGCTGCTCAAAGCAATATTAATGGTTTATTTACATGGCATATAGCATCACAACAGGGTGTTTCTGCACCACGACATATTTTTATTGCATTGCAAAATATTAACCGGATAAATGATCAACAACGTTCACATATGATATTTGATAACCTTGGAGTTAATGAAGTTTCCTTACGGATAAATGGACATCAAGAACCAGCCGAGGATATACAACTAAATTTTGATCAAAATCATGTAGCGCGCGCATATCATCGTTTAATGTCATTCATGGGACGTGATCAAAATATAGATACCGGTTTGCAAATATCACAACTAGATTTTACAGGTCTATATCCGATTTATTATTTTTGACTAGAACATCTTGATTTATCCTAACAATCTGTTGTTGATATACACTTTCGAGCTCATGTTACTAACCCTCCTCCTGATATACCCGGTCCACCAATTGTTCTCGGCTTCTACAGAGCGATCGCTGTCGTACTTAGCGACAAAGCCATGTTACTTGAGGGGGGCAGTGGTCGAATGAGGGTCGTTGATGCACCGGTGGAAAATATTTAATCGTGTTATTTAGAAAAATATTATTTATATAAAAATGTCGTACAGTCATGTTAATGTTACTCTGACCCCCGGTCAGGTAAAAAAGCTTCAATCAAAAACCACCAACAAATGTGGAACTAAAATATCACTAAAACGATATCAAATTGGTGGTGGTCCAAACAAATTATCGTTGACAAATAATCAGATTAAACATTTCAATAAAGCCCTAGAATCAAAAACTGGAGTTCAATTCCATCTCTCCCCGAGCGCCATCAAAGACATGGTTAAAACAGGTGGTATATTCCCATTTCTCGCTGCCATTCCGGCATTAATAGCTGCAGCTGCTCCAGCCGTAGCAAAAGCGGCCGCGTTAGGTGTTGCTGGAGCGGCGGGTAAAAAATTTTCGAAAAAGTTACTGGTGGACGATATAACAAAAAAAAGGGACGCGGTCTAAGATTGCCAGGATCTCGTTGGGGGAGAGGACTAAGGCTTCCAGGGTCACTTCGTTAGACGTTCCAGCATCAAATTTTGATTTACTTAATGTTGCTAAAAAATTAAAAATATCCGCCTTTAGAGGTGTTTTTATGCGAGATCAATTACCGAAACAACCAAACAAACTAGAAACAGGTATTATTAATCTCGATGAACGTTCTGGACCTGGTACTCATTGGGTATCATACGCGGTTGACCCGCGTGGAATTGTTTATTTTGATTCGTACGGGTTAGCTCCACCTGTTGAATTTATCAAGTATGTCGCACCACTTCACGCAACAACCAGAGGTTCCAAAGTTTGGTATTCAACGCTACCCACACAAACAATGACAGATCCGCCAATATGCGGCCGTGAAGTAATTAATGTACTCGACGCTATATCAAAATCATCCAGGCCGCCACATAAAGTCGTGCACGATTATACAAGCAACCGATTTGTTGCGCGTAAGGCGTTTTAAACAACGGGTCTTATTATAATGGTTGACATCTACGGAAGATCTTCTACTAGTAAGAAAATAAAATCCGACGTTGATCTGTCAAAGTATGCGACTAAAGATGACCTTGCTGATATTATGAACCTTACTGGAGTTGACCCAGATGAAGTTGTTATTTTTCAAGATCGATATGGTAAACTAAAAACTAGCAATATCAAGTGGAATGATATAGTCCGGCGAGTACTCGGTGCAGTTACAGATAATATTCCTGTGTTTACTGACGGTGGTAGAATCAGAGATTCAAGTATGTCACTTAAAACCATCAGAGATGAAATTGCAAAAAGTGTTGCTAATCGCGTGAGAAACACCGGTGACACAATGACAGGTGAACTTAGCATGAACGGGAACAAAATAGTAGCTGTAACAGCTCCAAAATCTGACAACGACGTCGCAAACAAACTATACGTCGACGACGTGGATGGAAAACTATCCACGCTGCGGGCCGAATATGATGTTCACGTAACCGGTTTTACAAGACTTCGAAGAAATTTTCAAAAAATCGATGATGCCATAAATAAGTTCTTTGGAACTCCTCCCGTCATTGACATGAAACTCGTTGATATCAAAAGTAACCTAGACACGATCAAACGAACACAACTAAACATCGTAGCGGGAATTCCTGAGATTGTCAGTAAAACCGGTCTGATTAAAATTACAGCTGAAATAACTCCCGGGCATATCACAAACATCGTATGCACGGTATCATCGGGATTTGCAACATGGTCAAAACAAAATAATACTATCAAATATACCGCAACAAGCACTGGCGTGTACAGGCTGTCTGTGTTTAGTGCTGCAAAATTTGAAATATTTACAACGTTTCCATGGCGTCATTCCACCGACAGGTTTTCCGGGGTTGTATCTGTTATATTAAATATCGGAACCGAGGAAATATTTATTCTGGAAGCAGATGATAAGACATTAACCGCAACATCTTACTGGTGGTGTTTGGAATTTGTAGCTGAAGCACATCAATTGGTTACTGTATAAAAATGTATATGGACGGTGCACAATACAGATACAATCAAGCGCGTGAATGGCAGGCTGCGCTAAAAGATCAAGTCGATCAATATACAGTAAAAGTAAAAAAATATCGACGACGATTGGTTATCGTTGATGTGATTGTTTATTCAGTATCCGCTGTTGTTGCTGGAACCGGTGTAATATTATCAGCGTTGACAACGATGGCACCAGTAGCTGTAACTATTTGTATTTCAGCAGCAACAACTATTGCAGGTGTGCTTAATATCATCACAAAAAAAATATGTACTTGTACGAACGAAAAATTATCCGATTACAAAATAAAATTACATACAGCGACGGTAGCATACTCGAAATTATCCTCGTTGTTATCAGCAAGTCTCAGTGATGGAATTATATCTGATTTCGAATTTTCAATGATAACCAAAATATACGACGAAGGTATCGGTATTAAAGATACAAGTATCAATAATGACAGAATTACTCCAGCAGATCGTGACCAACACAACTCCGCCAAAGATAACGATGATCTCGGTAAGTTCAATTAATCCTGAATTTAGTGTTAATTTTCCCACTGCAATTCCAGTAAAAGAAATAGTACTAGCACAATTACGAGTATATTACAGCTGGCCAAATATCAGATCAAAATCATTTAATGGTACACCAGCAAATAATTCGCTCGTATTTGCTAACAAGAACAAACCCGATGGAACACCTGACTGGGTTGTTGTTGGAATACCAACTGGCAGTTACGAGATTGAAGAGATCAGTGAGGAATTTGCGCGTAGAATAAAATCAATAACGGGAAAAGAATCAAAAATATCAATTAATGTTCATGAACCCACCCTGTCCTCGACGATTGAAATAAACTCGCCTGATTACGTAGTTGATATTTATAAATCTTCAATCAGATCCGTGCTAGGATGGCCTGAAATTCCCAGGGTGTATGAAGGACCACCAGAACCGAAAAAGTCTGATTATGTCACGGATAGGCAATCATATCATGAAATTAATCCATCATACGGGGAAAAACTACGTATTTTTAAAAATAAATTAATGTTTAGCCATTTTATCTTTCACGACGATATTGAGGCATGGATTTTTGTAAGTCGGGAGGGGGAAACAGGACATGTTTTTGGTCTTCATCAAAATGATATTATTAAATATTTTCAGGAAATCAATCAAGAATGTAAAAAACAACTAGATCAACTGAATCAATATTTTAACGAACATATTTTTGACATATCAGCGTCATCGCGTGAAAAAATCATCACGCGTGTGGAAATATTAAATCAGCTTATATCAGATATGGAATATTTTAATAACCGAATAGTTCAAGCGATGGTTAGTTTAGAATTATTTAAAAAATTTGATGCATATAAATGGTTAGAAAAATATAAATTAACAGAAGCCGATGTACCAAATTTTAAATTTCCCGGGTATAGTGTAACTGAGTTAAGAAAATCTGTCAGTGATGTCATTGATGAGTTTTTTCCTAAAATACTCCATGCATGGAGAAAACTAGCACCATATCCAACCGTTCTCAGATATGATAATGATCCACACGGCGGCGGAAGACACATATCTCCGGGAATCGTTAATATAACACCGACGGTCGCGGTCAATCTGGTTTGTGACGTAATCGATGGCAGCTATCAAATAGATCTCGGAAGATCAAATCAGGCTCAACAAGGATACATCCTATACACGTTCACACCACAAGTTCCCCCTGGAAGTTTAATCGTGCAAGAACCAACTAATCCCGTGTATTTGCGGTGTCACAATAATATGTTAACACGAATCAATTTTAAACTCACAGACCACCTTAATCGCTTAATTGACATACGTGAAGAAGAGCTTGTAATAAATCTGTATGTAAAGTCGTAAGACTTTTGTCGTAAGACTTTTATCGTAGATCTTTATGTAATGGAGGGTTTACCAACTCACCCATCAGAGTTATAAATAAATAATAATTCAGAAATAAAATAATAATTCAGAAATAAATAATTTGTAAAATTAAGAAATTTGTACAATTTTATGTTTTTGATGGGGTAAATGGTACTCAAATTAAGAAATTTGTACAATTTTGTAAATTTGATGGGGTAAATGGTAGTCAAATTAAGAAATTTGTACAATTTTATGCTTTTGATGGGGTAAATGGTAGTCAAAATTAAGAAATTTGTACAATTTTGTTAAATTTCAGTAAAAATAAATAAATTAATTCAGAAATAAATAAAAAATAATTCAGAAATAAAATAATAATTCAGAAATAAATAATTTGTAAAATTAAGAAATTTGTACAATTTTATGCTTTTGATGGGGTAAATGGTAGTCAAAATTAAGAAATTTGTACAATTTTATGTTTTTGATGGGGTAAATGGTAGTCAAATTAAGAAATTTGTACAATTTTATGTTTTTGATGGGGTAAATGGTAGTCAAAATTAAGAAATTTGTACAATTTTGTTAAATTTCAGTAAAAAAAAAACAAATTAATTCAGTAAATAAATAAATTAATTCAGAAATAAATAATAAATAAGAATCTTTGATTCTAAGTACCAAGTAGCCCATCAAAATTGCAAATTGCATGAATCAGAATCTTTGAATCTAAGTACCAACTAACCCATCAAATTCAGAAATAATATTTCTGACCAAAGATCTCAGTCATCTTCATCGGAATTACTACTCTGGATCGTTTCACCAGTAACGAAGTTACTCTCTAACATAATTTTTCTTAATAGTCTTATACGGGTACTAATTGTTTTCTTTGCCTCGTACTCGTGGGATAATAACGATTTAATTCTTTCTATGGCGGCAGAGAGAGGAACGAACTCCTTCACATGATCATCTTCTACGGTAGCTAGCGACTGAAACATTGCCGCCTGAATCCGTTTGATGAGCCTGTATTCAGATGATAGTGTGTGTGTTCCCTGGGTTTTACGTTCTTGTAAAATCTCAAAGTCAGAAACTATTTTTTCAGGATTTAGTTCATCAGATATATTAATTCCATCTTTTTTCAATTTTTTAATAGCAACAATTACATCATTGATATTTTCATGGTTCATTATATAATATATAAATCTTTAAAATAAAAAAAATATCCCCAGAACCCCTATCGAGTGTATTAGCGAGTTCGTCGGGATGTTTCAAGGACAGCACAACCAAGAACTCGTAGCTTGCCACCGCAATCTACCAAGTTCATTAGGCAAATATTCCCTCTACGAGAACCCCTAACCCGCCAAACAACGGTCTAGAGGCCCAAGAGGGGAGGACGGCACAATCCTCATTAAACTCGTAGCTTGCCACCGCAATCTACCAAGTTTAGAGGATATACACATAACATATAACTAACTAAGGACAGAACAATCCTCATTAAACTCGTAGCTTGCCACCGCAATCTACCAAGTTTAGAGGATATACACATAACATATATACAATGAAATGGTTATATACAATGAATGAAGAGCCCTATCGAGTGTATTAGCGAGCTCAGATTATGAATGAACGGTACAAACATATAACTAACTAAGGACAGTACAAACATGTACGCTCAGCAAAAACCCACCCACAATAATTAATCCAGTGGGTGATACGAAAATATGTATCACCCACAAGTCAATATTGTGGATGGGAATTTTGCTGAGCGGGGGGGGGGTTTGCGGTTCCCCCCACTATTATAAAAATCGCAATTATGCGTACACCACCGACAAATTGTCAGCCATGGGGGTTTGATCCTGGACCGCGAGCGTCACAGTCCAATACCATACTGATCGAGCTATCAAACCTTGTTACGAACATATGTTTTGGAAGTTAATATATAGTTAGCTATATAGCTAAGGAACCAATATTTGCACTAAAACAGCGGTTTCTGAATAATAACAGTTTCTGTATTTATAACAACAGTTTCTGAATAACAACAGTTTCTGAATAATAACAGTTTCTGTATTTATAACAGCATTTTTCCTAAGCAGACTGCGAATCAATAATAACAGTGGCATGAACACACCTGCAGATCGATTACCATGACAACGGTTTCTGTTCTACACACAGCTTCCTGCGGATCAATAACATTGTCATGATCTCTCGTAATGTTCTATGATGGGAAATATTTAAAAACCATAAATAATACTTCTACGAGTAATTAATTACGATGTAATTAATTACGATGTAATTAGTTAAACTGACTAATTACGATCATAAAAAATCAAAAATCTACGAAGAAAACTATATATTACAAAGTAATCTCCCTTTTATATAATCAAAAATTCAGTAGTGTATGGAGGACCTACTGTGACATAAATTAAAAAAATTAATTCAATGTGGTGATGATAGTTAATAATGTGGTGATGATAGTTATTGATACTGAAATGTAATTTTCTGCTTATATTTTTTCGAGAAAGTAGATCTGGTTATATTTTCTGCGACGTATTTTACCACACGCGAGTTAATATCAAAATATGTCGCAGCCGCGTTCATAGACTGAAATATAATTTCTTTGCCGGTTTCTATGTTTGTGGAAATTACCGCCCTCTTTCCGATTGTCTTACATCTTCCTGTATTACCACGTGTATTATTCTCGCTGTATGTGACAACACGAAGGTTGGATAAATTATTGTTTTGAGTATCCCCGTCAATATGATCAATAACAAGACCGTCATTGATCATCCCATTATGACATTCATACGTAAATCTATGACATAGATAATGTTTCTTTCCCCCCTATTATGTGAACCTTAGATAACCATGATTATTAATACAACCAACTGGTTTTTTTTAACCTACAGTGTCTGATGATACCATTAATATTTGATTCATAGTTTGTTATGACAGGATGTGGGACAAATATATTTTGCTCCATTATAATAATATTATACGTTTAAATCATTGTTTGTCTGAAATCTTGATATATAATCCCTCACGGATTTTATAGCGTTTTCACCGCTATTATTTTTTTTGTCATAATATCTTTTAAGTTCTCTGAACCGTTTTCCGCAGCACTTTCCACATAATTCTGTTTTTCCTCGCACTCCAATACCACACCGTAGACATGGTATTGGTCCTAGACTTCCTCGTCGTATGTTTTGTGAGTGTATCCAACAAAATTCCTTTCTACAGGATTTGTTGCATCGATTTACTGAGCCGATCATCAACCATCTACATTGAGACATTGTATATATATATATAATTTTCTTTATTTAAATATTTGTTTTAATTATATGAACGAGTTTGAGAGATTATCCCAAACTAGGCCTGTTAAATATAAATTCAACCTTGACAGATTATCTTCTGACTTGCCAGTGCGAGATCTGGTTGATCCGAAAAATAAAAGTTTGATCTCGAAAATTCACGACGCCAAGAAAGAATTTTACACGGATGGTGCATCTCATACATGGTCAACGTTCAAGATTATACGCAACACTGTCACGGACGCCACAATGAACGACAAGCGAGCGGCAACTATCATTAACTACATCGCTGAATACGAGGGCAATCAAAAATATTTCTTCAGAGTAAAATTTATTGTATTAACAGAAACAGGTAGTTGGATTATCCGTGACAAATATGATCCTGTCCTTGGCAATAATAAAACTATCATATTAAGTAAAAATTCCAGACCGGGTCTACTGACAGGTATTGACAAACCGTATTATGAACGAGCGTATCCTGTAACGGCGGTTATTTATGGAATCTATGAGATAAATAAAAAACCCAACGTTGATAAACTAGCGCCGATGAAATTTTCAAGGTTAAATTGTGTAGCCGAACGAGTAATAGAACACTTTACAAACGTGATGCGTGGAAATGGATTAACTGATTTAAGGCGTGAAAAAATAAGCTCGTGGGCTGATTCAGTTAAGGATACCGGTGCTACAATAAAAGATGTTGCTGAGTTAGGAAAAATATTAAAATTTCCAATAACCGTAGCGACAATAACGGGAGAAGTACTGTACCAGTCGAAATATAAATCGAAGGGAGCTCCAATAAATATTATCGATCATAACGCGCACGCATGGACTAACGCGGTAACAATATTTCCACTTGATCGAACTGTTAGATTTTACTCCCCAGATAATTCTGGGGCAGATAATTCTGGGGCAGATAGTATGTTTGATTTTATCAACGAAATAAGTAAAACCGATCCTGTATCGGTATGGTTATTTAAAAGTAATGAGGAGGGTGAATTTGATCAGTTTGTCAAACCAAACGGTGAAATATATCGCACAGAATCCCTCCATGACGAGATGAAAAATCTTGCGACGTTTTTACAGTGCAAGCACGCGGAAAATACTGACAAATTACTAACTAATTGTTTTACCGTTCCATCTGTTGCGGCTCATTTCGCCAGAGAACGAAATTCATGGAAACCAACACGATTTGATTTACTCGAGGACGTACGCGCAAGTTGCGTCGAATATGGACATGGCGGATTATGGAATACCAAATATAATTACAATGATGTTATTTCGGTTGATATGGTTGCATGTTATCCAGGAAGTTTTCTGGGATACGGAGATTGTTCTGTGTACTTTGAAAGATTTGGTCACCCTACAAACGAGATGACGCGAGTGGCAATTAATGGACCATTACCTGATTTTGATCTGACTGGATTCGCCTGTATTGAATCATTCGAGTTTAACGAAAATCTTCACAAGATTTGTTATGTTTGGTTTGGTAGACATTTTTGTGAAAAACGTTGGGCACCTATAGTTTTGTTGCGATATATGCTAGATTGTATGATACTGACATCGTTGGTGGTCAGTGAGGCAATTATATCATATCATGCACAGACCAAAGTTTGGTTGCCCATGTCAGATTCTGAAGTTATTAGCGAGTTTAAGGATGTTTTCGAAGATGATATTCCTAATAAACTCAAAACCGCAAAAGATCTCGGTAGAAAAGTTATAGGTAAATTTACTCAAGGTGGTGCATATGATTATAAAAGACATCACGCACGATTAATTTTAGATGATGCCGAGTACGATTTTATAATCGCTGATACAACGGCGAAAAATACATTTGTAAATCGAGAGAGTGTTTATTTATCCGACGGAACAAAATTAGGTACGATCGTTAGTTACATAAATGACGTATCCCCGCAATATACTCATCTAAGATCTTCCATGTTGGCTTATGTTTCTATAAATTTATTATCGATGATTAATAGATTTCCTGAGACCGCAGTCAGAGTCGCAACAGATTCGTTTTATATTTCAAGTAAATATTTAGAACCTGTTATGAAATTTACAAGTAATGATGAACGATGGGGTTCGTGGAGAATAAAAAAGGAACTATTACACAATTACACAGAATCAGCAGATGTTCCAATGAGAGATTTTTATCGTAAGGGTAATAAAATATCAGAAATGTCGAAAGCACCATCGTTGAGTGATCCAATAACCAGATATAAGACAGTATATCTCAATGGACCTGGTGGATGCGGCAAAACAACTCGAACGATTAATGTTTTTAGAAATTCAGATATAATCGTGCTGACACCCACACATAGACTTGCACGTGAGATGAAACAGCGGCAAGTACAATCGTGTACGTATCATAGTTTCTTTCGGTGGCGCGGAGATACATGGACTCCTGAACGGATGGGAGAAAAATATATACCTAAAATAATTATTTGGGATGAGATATGCACGGTCTCATTGGATACATTAAAAATGTTTCTTGATTGGTTGTTGACAAAAAATACCGCCATAATAATGTGTGGCGATCATGGTCAACCGCCGCCTTTTGTTGGACCATCTCCACATGATTGGTTAAAAAAATTCGTTGATTATTACGAAGAAATAGATGATGATCATAGAGCTCTTGATGCAAATTTAAAGGAGTTTAAAAAATTAATCAGATTACAATCAAACAAAATTCAGTGTGAAATAATACGTGGAGTGATCTCAGAGACATCAATGAGTGATTTTTTGAATTTATGGAGACCCACCGATTTGATCGTAGCAAGTAGAAAAATAATCAGAGACGCTTTACAACAGCAGTTATTTCAACTACATAAAAAAAAATATTCAGAATTACCCGTACCGTTGTGTTATAGACCATCAGATACACGAAAACAGAATATTAATGTTGATATTCCAGGACCCTTGACAGAGTCAAGGAAACAGAATCTCGTATTAAATGATATTGTCGCCGTTGATATCAGTGTGGTTGAAGATGCATTACGCGCTGACAAATCTCCATGGGTGTTGGGATACGCCATGACGATCCACTCGTCTCAGGGATTAACTATTTCTGATACACGAGTCTGGATTGTAGACGATCGCATCGAGTGGTCAAATTTAGTTTATTTGGCGGTATCGAGGGTCAGAAACATATCTCAATTACGTAGAATCATAATTCCTGAAATCGTTGATAAATTTAGCATCATCGATGATGATATAATAAGAAAAAAATTAATCGGATACAAACAATCTGATAAAAAAAATAAACGTGACTTTGATCTTGATGTTGAATTTATTATTGAGTTAAAACAGCAGCAGAATAATCATTGCGCAAGTTGCAATTGTATAATGTTATGGCGGTATTCGAGTAATGATTCAAGACAATTTACCGTAGATAGAAAAGATAATAGTCGCGGTCATACACGAGAAAATACCATGTTAACCTGTCTTGAGTGTAATCGACGTAGAGGCGCTAGTGCTAGTTAAGTGATCGAAATCACCAGAGTGATTTTGGTGGTAGTTGTGTATCCGCGGGAATTATTTGTAGTTGTTCACGTGTAAATCCACGTTGAGGAGCGGCCGAATCTAATCTGTAGATTGCAGGTCTGGAAACGCCTACATTTCTTCCAGTGGATCTTGTCACGGTAGATATTTTGTGTGTGGTAACACTCCAAATAGGATCAGTCGCTCTCGCTTTACCACCTTCAAGTTCACCAGGCTCATATAAATATCTGACTGTGACATCACCTAATATTTTTTGTTTTCCAACATCTTTTCGTTGTGTTGGTATATTTTTTTTTGTGACCGCGCTAATGGGTTTCATGTTGGTTGTTCGTGTGATCTCATTATTTAATGCAGCTATCACGCCTGGTAATCTTGCCACCCATTCGCGAGATCTTTTATCCTGAATAAATTCCCTCGCGTATTGATATCCAAATAACCGCTCAGCAAGTGTTCGATTAAATCGCTCAACAATTGCTTGATCACGATGAATTGCAGTATGACCTCGTCGTATTTTGGTATTATGTTGTTTCATCAACGATGATACTGGACCAAGAAATTCCTTACCAGGATCAACCTGTAGTAGCTGTGGCCATCGCAGACCACCTCGTGGTCCACCACCTCGTTGATAAATTCGTTCAAACGCATCGGCTACTTCAGATGATGTTTTCGCTGATAGCGGCTCTGCTTCTTTGTATCTACTTGCAACATCAACTACGGTTAACGCGTATTTGTACGTTTTTCCACGCACAGTATCATGCGGTAAAAACAGAATATCAGCTTGATGAACTTCATTAGGAACACTGACATCGAAATACGCGTACTGAATTTGTTTAGGACGTGGTAGATAGATTTGCCATATTGCCTGCCTGGACAACCACGTTTTAGCAGTAGAATGTTTAACCGCCGCTGCATCAGCGAGTTTACCAATTGCTGCTTTGCCTCTCCAGTATCCTCTCGGTGAATAATAAATTGATTCCATTATTAATTACCAGCCCCAATCGCTAATTTACCTTTCATCGAGGATCTTACTAACCAATTAGCTAATGATTCTCTAATATTTTTATTTTTTATAGAATTTAATGAATGAATCAATTTTACATCTGCAATATGCCTATCTTGTAGATTTTGACTTTTATAAGCTACATCATGAGCATGACAAGCTCGATCAATAGCGTTTACTGGTTCCTCGCCTGGTTTTGGTTGATCTTGATCATCGAGCCTGATATCGAGTCGAGTACCAGGACCGCAATAATTATATCCTGGTAGATGTTTTTCTCCACTGTATTTAGCCCATGGAGCACCTGGAAACTTTGACATCAAATTAGCAATATCACCACCGCGCTTATTAGGTAAAAACGAAAATTTCTTTCTACCGCATATAGAACATTTTCCACCGTACGCTATTTTTTTATTTTTTGTTATAACTGTGGCTAAATCAGTAGTTGGAGTTTTAACTCTACAGCGTAAACAATATAAATTCATGTTATAATATATATGGATATAATTGATTTCTCAGCAACTCGGCAGTGAGAGCCAGTTAAGCATCATCCTGCGCTACCGAACTCCATCAGAATGATTATCATAGGACCATCTGGATCGGGTAAGACGCAATTATTACTTAATCTGATAATGAGATGGTTGAAATGGGATAAATTATATTTAGTAGCACCATCCGTTGATGATCAACGATGTTATGATGTACTTAAAGATTTCAATGAAAACGCACGATTACTGGATGAAGATAATGATGTTATAGAGTTTATAACCGATATTGATGAAGCACCATCCGTAGATTCCATAGACGGATTTATTAATAATTTAGTTGTATACGACGATGTGATGCTAGATAAACAATCAAATCCAGCCAGAATATTTTCCCGAGGTAGACACAAAAATACAGACGTGATCTATGTTACTCAACGATATACACAAATTCCGAAGGTGATCAGAGACAACTGCAACATTTTAGTTGTGTTTAATGGCGTAGACACACACACGTTGCGAAATATTCATCAAACTTGGTGTGGTGGTGACATGGATATAATTAAATTCAAAAATTTCTTCTCACGAGCGCAAGCTACTCCACATGGATTTATAACAATAAATTTACATGATCCAAGAACAAGATATCGTGTGGGTCTTGATAAAATATTTGGGTAACAGGGGTGATGATAAAATTAAATTAAATTAAATAGATATCATTAATATAATGAACAACTGTGCGTGGCTGCGTCAAGGAACAACAGATAAATGTAATAAAAAATGCCGTGGAGAATATTGCAAGAAACATAATTATCTTATAAAGAAAAACCTTCATGCTGGTCCACGAAGTTGTGTTGGATGTAACAACGGCGTTAGAGGATTATATCAGATTTGCAAAAATTGCGGTGGAGATCGATACAGACGTTTGATGAACTATTACAGAAAAAGAAAGAACATAAATCCCAAAATAGAAAACCACCATCAGAACTTGAATATTACTTGAAACATAGAACAAATTCCGAAGATTCAGATGAAGATGAAACAGATGAGGAAAAACGACAACGAGAACGCGTTGAAAAATATTCATCAAACTTGGTATGGTGGTAAATTAATAGCAGCAGAGAGGGTACCTACCAACGTTGGTCGTCAAAAAAATAAACAAGCAATAAATAAACACGTAGAGTACTTTATTTTTTCAGCTACTATTTCGAACTGAGGTTTTATTAGTACAATCGGTCATTACAGAAATAAAACATCTCAAGGAAAAGTTCATTTGTAAAATCTTGACCTTTCTACGAGATGATTTTATTTGTTTGTTTTATTTGTTTTGTCGGAATTCTATGGTCTGTTCACCCTCTCTGCTGCTGAGCCCTCTTGAATGGGATCACTGTGTCTTTGTGTCTAATTTCAGTGGGCAATCAATTCCACGTTGCTGGGCCCTGATATGCAAAAGAACGCTGTCCATATGACTTTGTTTTCATAGTTGGAATAATGGGTATACGATTTTCAGAAGAGGATCGTAAGTATCTTGCCGGTGTCTACACATGGATGAGGTTAGATAGGTATGTTGGACTAGAGTCCGACAGTGAAACGTAGCACAGAGAACAAATTTTGTGTTTGATTCTGGAACGAATGGATAGCCAGTGTAGGGTACAGAGCAGCGGGGAGGTGTGCTCTGATCGTGGTACTCTAAGTATGATCCGAGCGGCTGTGTTTTGAACTTTTTGAGGTTTCTGGAGCAGATATTGAGATGAACCAGACAGAACTGAGTTACAAAAGACCAGTCTTGAAAGTACTAATGAACACATAAGTGTTTTAGTGGCATCAACTGAAAGATATTTGCGAATTGAGCTGATGCGTCTCAGTTCAAGATATGCAGCCTTGCATATGTTCATGACATGTTGGTGCAATGTGAGAGTACTGTCCAGAGTAACACCAAGGTTTCGTACTGATTGTGTGAAGTTAATGTTGGTGTTGCTGATATTTATTGTTTGAGATAAAGGATGTGAATGAGAAAGTCTTTGTGTTGTGATCAGAATGGCCTCAGTTTTATCATCATTCATCTGCAGCTTGTTACATGTCATCCATGATTTCACATCAGAAATGCACCTCTCTACACCTTGGATGGTAGCATCAACTTCATTTGGGTGGCTAGATTTGTATATTTGGGTGTCATCAGCGTACAATTGGTGAGAAACTGGATGATGATCTATAACACTTGAGAGCGGCTGAGTGTATAGAATGAAGACAACAGGTACAATAACAGACCTCTGTGGAACACCACAACATAGATCAACTGTGCTGGAGTGTATTCCATTTGCAGACACAATTTGTGTCCTGTTCACCAAGTAGGACTTGAACCACAGTATGGCTGACATGAATTTTAGCCGGGTTTTTATAAACTCTCTATGTGACATGATTTTAAGCTCGGTAGTTACAAAGGTCCATATTGATATGTCTTCATGCCAGGTACAATGTTTATCATGTCCCAGAGTGACATGGTTTTAAGCTAGGTATTTATAAACTCCCATAGTGACGTAACTTTAACCTTGGTATTTATAAACTCCCACAGTGGCTTGCCTTTAAGCTTGCTATATATAAACTCCCATAGTGATGTGATTTTAAGCTTGCTATATATAAACTCCCACAGCGATGTGGCTTTAAGCTTGCTATTTATAAACTCCCATAGTGACGTGACTTTAAGCTTGCTACTTATAAACTCCCATAGTATTTTGGCTTTAAGTTTGCTATTTATAAATTCCCATAGTGATGTGGCTTTAAGTTAGGCATTTATAAACTCCAATAGTGACATGACTTTAAACTTGGTATTTTGATAAGAATATATCATTAGATTATATGTAATCTAACAATGATTATTTGGTTTATAATGATATGAAGTTGCTGATGAAAGCTTTTTAATAGTATTCTAAGTTGTAGATGCAGACGATATTTTAATATTTTCTGAAAGACAACAAAATTTTACTATATACGATTGCTATTTAATAGTAGTATTGTCAAATACAAAGATTGACACTGTTATCACAGCTCCAGCATGGCTTAATTTTGATAGTAGAGTTTGGGTTTTAAATCAAATATTGATAGTGTGCATGATTATGTATGCACAGTTCGTACTTTCATTCAAGATTTTAAGATTTTAAATCCAATGGGTAGATGGGCGAGTCAAGAGTAGTATAGTGGGATACCCTAGCCTCAATGGAAATCCCAGTCAAAAAGGTCGTGGGAACGTCTAGCCTCAAGACTTTTCAGACACCCACCCCCTGTGAACGTCTAGCCTCAAGGGGAATTGAACATGGGGACTATTGGGACTGTATAGCCTCAAGGGAAAGTGGGGTTGTTGTATATGGACAATATGAATAGAACAGGTGAGGTGACGTCATGGTACTGGCCACTGGCAACAATGTTGCAAGGGGCTGACCTCAATCGGACCAAACAGCGGGAAGAAACCTAGAATGCTTGGCGGGGTGGGACTGGCGGAACATAGACATATATCACTCATGCAACATTTATATAGCAAAGAGACTAAATATCTTTTAGAGGCATATGAGTGGCCTTGAAAAGTGCCTTTGGATCTTTTTGTTAACACCATTCCGTTGACACATTGCGCATCGCACAGGTCTTCTTCTCTTCCTCAAACTTATTCTGACTTCTGGACTTTAGATGAGGATTCTCTTCAGACAGCCTTGGCTCTTCACATAGATTCTTCTTTTCCGAACGCCAGTATCGGTGATCCGGATGATTGTCCGTGATGATTTCACATGCATGGTTTAAGTCCGTACGGAACACCACTGACTATACGAGCCCAGGGTATTTATAGTGGAAGAGCGGATCGAAACGGATTGCGTTTTTCACCAATCTAAACACGCGTTACAAATTCAGTCACAGTGCGGAGTCTGTCGTCCAATCCGAAGAGAGCTGCATGTGACGTCACATTCCCAATATACATGCGCTAGCGTCTGTTCGCAGTGAATCCATGCGACAGAGTTTTCAAACGTGACGGAAACTAAGAAGATGATCAATTGGGGTGCACCGGCCGTGGAAACGAGAAGCGATGTCATAGTAGCGGCTATCAAACCCAACACAGTCCTAGTTCCAGAAGAGACCGATTTAATTGGAATTCGGTGGATTGTCTCTCTTCTTCGCAAGAATTTGTTCCGGTACCAGTACCTTCGCCGCCTTCTCCTTCCTTACCACACGTCGAGGATTTTAAACAGAGACAGAAAGAAAAATTGGAGAAATTTTTGCAGCAGCAGAAAGAAGCAGAACAGGCTTTCCTCGTTTAACAGCAACAAGAAGAAGAAGAAGCAAGAAGAAGGAAACGACAAGAAGAAGTATCAGCAGCAGCAGAGAAAAAAACAAGGTCTAGGAGAGAAGGAGGACAGTGAAAAAGTCAAACGGTGACTGTACTCTTAGACATTTTAGGAGTCTGAAACAAATGTATCATACTTCTTTAATACAACCCAAGAGAAAAAGACCTTCCCGAGCCCACTTTAATGCAACTATAAAGAAAAAAAGACATTCCCGAGCCAAACAGTCCAGCCCTGTTACCACGCCCGAGATACCCACCCTGGTGTTTTCTACCAAATCATCGACAGGAACAAGTCCAGAAGTAGAACCTGGCCGTAGCAAAGGCTTAAGGCACTTAAAACTGATTACGTTCCGTTCCTGAACTTTTTATAAAACAAAACAAACACCCAACGGTCCTTTTCAGGGCCACCCACTTCTCTCGAAAAGAGATGGCATTCATTTTGCCAAAATCAATTAAAACTCAAAATCCCTTTTTGCCCCATGATGAACGTGTGTGAGTGAGTGCGTGAGTGTAGGTCCATATTCTTAAAATCAAAACCAAGAGACACTTACGTTTTCTGTCTGGTCTATTCTGTTACAAACTGTACACTCCAATTCGCAACACAACACTTTAAAGAGTTCATAGACTTCTTCTCTGTCTTTGTTCTCTCTCTGTTTTTTTTTTTTTTAATTTCTTCACTTTCACATTTTTTCCTCCTCTTCTTTCTCATTTTCTCCTCGTCTTCTTTTCTTCCCTTTTTTCTCATTCTGGACGTGTCTGGGTTCTTCCTTTTCGGAGAGTACCTCTTCTTCTTCCTGTTCTGAACCCCTCTCTTTCCCTTGCTCCTGTTGTTTCTTAGCGCAACCTGAAGACGAATGTCAAAATCTCTCTTGCCAATGATAACAGGTATGCTGACTTTTGTCCCTTCTGACAGCTGCCTTGCTTTTTTCACGGTCTGGACATTCTGTAGTCCAAAGCCCTTTCTTCTTTCAAGTATAGCAATTATCTTGACTTTTATCTCGAAAGGAGGGTTTGTAGTCCGTCGGCTTGTCTTAAGAAAACTTTCGTATGACACCTCGCAAAGCTCTCATCAAACGTTCGATTTCTGAGGGCTCTTTCATCGTTCTAGTCGGTTTGAGAGTAAAATGAATACTGGAAGTGCAGACACTGACCCTTTATATAGGGAAGACACTGGTTTAACATGGATATAGGGACCCGTGGCGTTTAAAATGTAGTCATTCGACTTTATGCAGTCAAGATGAAACGATCGCATCATTTCGTGGAGAAAGGAGAAGAAAGTAAGAGGCAGAAAGGTGATTTATCGCCTCGCACAGTAGTTGAAGTCTTGGCTGAAATTCATGTCAGCGATTTTGAAGATCACATGAGTGAGTCCGAATCCAGACCCAGAGAGTCTACACCCAACCAAAGTCCACCAGTAAACCCTGAAAAGTATTACCACATTCGAGAGACGGAAAAAAGCTACTCAAAAAATTTAGAACGACAGCCTATACGTACACGGTGAAGTTTAAAGATTTCAAGTACGACCTACCACTGGAGAAAGCAGAGAGGTTCATCACCGAGGTGTGGGATTCTTTGTTAATCACACTGAAACAACAATGTGAAGCCAAAGAAGACGATCGCTGGAGACTTTCCATTCATCACGACACTTTGAAGTCCCCAGTTTGGATCGAGTTTAGCAGCCATGCAGAATTAACACCTTCCAACGTCATCGACAAGATTCAACACGAGCAACAATCCAACTACAAGTTTCACATCACCGATGGAAAAGAGATATTTTTCATGACCCAAGTGTCTCTTCCCCAAGGGACTGGACGCAAAAAAAGTGTTATTGGTGGACGACCTTCGTAGCACAAAACAAGCCTCGTCAAAATTAGCAACTCAAAAGACAAGATGTGTTTAGCCCGTGCTATCGTCATGGGACGAACGTATGCCGACAAGAACGACACAGTAGAATGGAAAAGACCCTGGAAAACTATTCAACAATCGTACTGAGCCAACCAATGAAGAGAAGCAGTACACCTGTTACAGCAATCTGGGCTATACAAAGACACATTCTGCTGCATTCCTGAAATGCAAAATTTGCAAGACGTCTTGACTCCACGCTACACCTAGAAGGTACATCCTCAAGAAGTGCGTGGACCTCTGATGTTTCGAAGCAAAGATTTCAAAGACGGAAAATACATTCACGTCTATCATCACGATGAACATTCCGATGCCATCATTCCTGGGACACGGTTATTACTATGAGAAATGTCATTATGGCAATAGCCATCGAGAGCAACACAAACATTGTGGATCGAAATGTGAGGGATGTTTGGCCTCTCAACCATGTCTGGACGAAAAACAAGAATGAGTGCATTGCTCTGCTTGTCAGCGCACATTTTTCAGTCCAAACTGTTGCTAATAACATTTGAAGACGCAAGGTTCACAGCAGAAAAGTGCTTGTCAACTGCTGAGTTTTTTCCCTACTTTTGAACAAGGCATACGTACCAATAATTCCAAGGCACTTGTATGTTCAGGAAAGAAGCGATGTCACATTTGTCACCAAATCGTACAGTAGGAACACCAAGGTTTCATTAAAAAATACCATTCCAAAGAAGAGGAGGAAGATGGCCAGAAAAAAAGGCCATTTTATCTTTTTAGATTTCGAATACATGCAAGAGACTGGCATTCACATTGCTAATTTCTACGTTGCTCATCAATGTGCGAGAAGTGCATCCAAGAGCATATATTTAGTCATTGTACTCACTGCAGCAAGATTCAAAGGAGGACGTGAAAAAATCTTTCGGCAAGCGAACACGCTAGCCGATGTCGCCCAATGGATCTAAGGCCCATAGACGAGATGTGTGTGTGTGTGATTTGGATTCTTAACGTATCTTTAACAATTTTTCAGTCATATTGCTACGATGTCTGCATTGTGACAGTTTATAGTGATGTCTAGCACAGGGGCATCATGCCGCAGACATATAACATGATGTCCCACCCAGTCACATTACCCTGACACCAGGCCGACCAGTCCTAACACTAACCTCTTAATGCTGAGCGCCAAGCAAGGTAGCTGTTAGTACCATTTTTGTAAGTCTTTGGTATGACTCTGCCGGGGATCGGACCCCCGACCTCCCGCATCCGAGTCGGACGCTCTAAAAACTAGGCCACCGGAGCGGTCCCATCGACGAGATATGGAACCAAGAGGACATTTGACATACTATACGGAACAAAGTACCCAACGTCGTAAAGTGACTTTGAATGGAACCAAATTTCCATGCAAGTGGGACAAGTACAGTTTACAGATTCGATGAGTTACATGGCCATGCCTTTGAGTCGAATGCCTAAAACGTTTGGAATGACAGAAATGACCAAAGGCTATTTTCCACACTTTTTCAATACCGAAGCCAATCAACACGTCGTTCTACCCCATTTGCCTGAGGATCACTACTACGACCCCGGCAACATGCGTACCGAACAACGAGAACCTTTATACGCTTGGTAACACTCTCACGAATCGGACCCGTTCGACTTTCAGAAAGAAATGTTAAACTAGTATCAATCCGACGTGAACATTTTACGGCGTTGCTGTGGTAAACTTCGAGAACTGTTCCTTTGATAGAAGCCTGCACCATTTCCAAACCGTGTTCCTTACTGTACCGCCAACAATTCATGCCCCAAAACACCCTCGCTGTCATAAGCTCTCAAACGACGAACTTTGTCAAACGTCAATACTCGGTCAAAGCCCTAAGCTGGCTACCATATTTGTACGACAAGGAAGACAAATGAATCCAACATGACCGCAACGGAAGAGGCGAAAAGATCATCTAAAGCGTATTCGTTGGATGGTTGGGACTTAGAAAACCCCAGATCGTTTACGAGTTTAACGGATGCTTATTTCACGATGTTCTGTCTGCTACCCTCAGCGTGACACTAAAAATCAGTTTGTACACCGTACCATGGATGACTTGTACTAGGTCACTTGTCAGCGGCGCTTGAAGTTAGAACAGCAAGGATACCAAGTGGTGCAAAAGTGGGAACATGAATATTATCACCGTTTGAAAACCGATCCCGTGTTTGAACTCATCGTGGAAAGTTCAAGCTGGTGGACCCACTGAATCCGCTAACAATTTATACGGAGGACGGAAAAATGACACCTGTTTGCTGTGCCAAGCCGTCTAGGAGAAAGGAGAAGACATTAGATACTTGGACGTGTGTTCGCTGTATCCTCACGCGGATTTCCATTGTTTCATCAAATGAGGAAGAATGTGTGTCAAATTCGGTTCGGTATGTATCACCAACAACGGAGAAGTTAAAGAACATGAGGATACTGGAGACGAGGTCACTGTCGCTGAAGGTCGTGGTTTGCGAATGTAAGGTTGCGTCCTGGCCGAAGTGTCTCTCTTGCGGGTGGAAGCTGTTTTCTGTGGTCTTTTCTTTTTGGGGGAATTTTCTTTTTCTTTTTCTGTGGGATTTTCTTTTTCCGGAGCTGTGACCTGGTCTTCACACCACTTCTCATTTTCTTCTTTTGGATTCGTTGGCTTTTTTTGGAGTGTTTTTCTTCTCGGGAGCACATTGGGGGCATTAGGACCCATTTTAAGAGGGAGCGAATGATGACACCTCCTAGAGAACCGCTACCTCCAGGATTCAAAATGATTTACTTTTTTATTTGAGTGTCGATGAGGGGAATCGGCCAGTCGGGTCAAGGCTACTTTATTTCTGTCAAAAAAGCGTTGGTTTGATGAGGAATCTGAATGATGCCTTGCAGTAATTGACGTGCTGTCAACGTAAACCATATTAAGACATCCTTGAGACTGGCTTCTTAGACAGGAGCACGTATTCGTGGATTTTTTCACGATTGATGCCGTACAAGGCACGAATAAATTTGACAGGAAGATGAGACTGTAGGGACTCATGTTGTCGATGTATGAGGCAGACCCAAAGTGTCCAAGGTTTTTATAGATTTTTTCTTAAGTCGACGACGTGGACGTGTACACGACAGGCCCTTCGGCTTGACACCATTGGTGAAACAGATGGGTACAAAATCGCAAATAATTAGGGTAGTAGGTTTTAAATCCACGAGTAAATAGACGTGTGGGGTTTGGTTGGCATCGACGTTGAGTCAGCCAAGATGTTCATAACTGGTAGGCTAAGACTGCGCTTGCGATTTATCTCTAGGGCTTTCAAACAAGACCACGTAATGAGCATTGAGACTGATGGTGCGATGGGCTTTACTTTGCTGAAACAAATTTTTGGTGATGTAAATGACACTGGCATTACGATGATGCTCTTTGCGCGTTAACCACAACTTATTTTCTTCTTCGTCTTCTCCTAACGTTTAGTCGAAGATAACCAGATGGGCTTGACTGGAGTCAGACACGATCACGTCGTCTTGACCAGGAATGCCTTCCACAAACACGATGGAATCGCCTTGACGTTCTCGCGCCGATTGCCACTCTTTGTAATACCAAACGATTCGTTGAGGTGGACGATCGATCAATTGATGTTTATGTTCGATTAAAACGTTTTACAAACAAAGTTTTTCCTGCACCAATGGGTCCGGCATTAAAATGTTAAAGGGATGGCAAATATACAAGGCCTCCCAACTGGCACGACGTAAGGCAAGTTATTTCTCCAAAATGTCATCATCGACAAACAAAACCCCAAAGAAGCTTTCTTAAGAGCATGCAAAAATGTCTTGCTTTAAACGGGCAAAGACATTTTAGGCCGACGAGAAACTCCTATAAATGCCCTAGACGCTACCGAGTCAGGCATTCCTGCTTCCCTAGCGCCACAGCGAGGACAAGGCAGAAAGAGAGGTATTCAAACTCATAAAGCTAGAAAAATTAAGAAAACAAGAACTTAGACGGTTTTGATTATTAAAAGAAATCACAAAGAGAATAAAGAAAGAAAGAAAATGATGGATCGAGAGTTTTGCGCCTGTTCCAAGTCGGAACTAGATCTGTTTTCCATGCCACCCGCCATGATGACATACCAGAATTCCGATGGGTCGAATTCTATCCCGTTCCCTCTGTCAAGGACACAGGATCAACCCCAATCGAGTTTGAAATCAAAGGACAGCCCGAAGATTACATCGATCTGATTAGCCGTTACTTGTACCTTAAAGTCAAGGTACTCGATCAGACTGGAAGTAATATAGACGATGAAGCAGTTGCTCCCGTCAACAATTGTATGCCTTCCTTGCATTGCAGCTCAGTTGACTTCTACTTCAATAACAAACTAGTCAGTATCAGCATGGGTACTTAACATTACCGAGCGTACCTTGAAAACCGTTTGACGTACGGAAAAGAAGACAAGAGCACTCATCTGAATGCTTGAGTGGTATGGAAAGCTGACACGGCAGGACAATTTAACAACACTGTTTTGATTAAAGATGGAAAGATCACAGACGAGAATGTGGGATTCAACGCTCGTCGAGACAAAATCATAGGAGACAACACAAGTTTAGAACTGATGTATCGTTTTCATTTAGACATGTGATTACAAAAAAGTATTTGCTGAACGATGTGGATGTTCGCATGAGACTGAATCCCAGCAGTACCGCTTTCCATTTGATGGATGCAACGGACGACGCTTACCAAGCTGTCGAGGAAGCCAGATTCTACGTACAACGTGTGGAAGTGTTACCTAAAGCGGGAAATAACATCAGTCACACTTTGAGCAGAACGACTGCCAAGTATCCGATACGACGCATAGAAGTGAAAACTTTCATCATTCCCACTGGACAGCACTCCATGATCGAAGATCATCTGTTCCAAGGGCAATTACCCAAACGTTTACTCTTTGGTATATTGAGAAACTCAAACTACAACGGAGTCCGCATAGGAAATCCTTTCAACTTTTATCACTACGACGTATACAAGGTTGGAATCCGTCCCGATATCAAGACCATGTGTACCAGACCCACAGAACCTAAGTTTGAGAAGAATAATTACTTGTGGTCTTACATGTCCCTATAGGAATCCACCGGACAGTTAGGAACCAACACCAGTCACGGCATTACGTACAAGGATTATGCAGGAGACTACACTTTGTGGGCTTTTGATTTCACTGTAGACCAAGGCAGCCACCAGGGACATTTCCACCCTATAAAATCCTGTCAGATTCGTGTGGAACTTTAGTTTAAAATACCTCTACCCCACACGGTGAACGTCATCTTGTATGTCGACTTCGATAATGCGATAGAAATCAACAGTTTGAGCGAAGGCATTCTAGACTGTTAGAAGCTATGGAAAACTGTAATCCCTCTTTGAATAGTGGATAATCTATGAAAATGGAATGGGAGGATATGGTGGAAGTAGAACCCCAAGAAAAAAACAAAGATGTCATAGTGATGAAATCCAGATGGCCAGAACAAGAACAAAGATTTAGTCGCCTGTTTTCCAAAACACCTGGCAAAATTACGGAATTGATCACGAAAGATTGCTATGGATGTCAAAACGATCATCCCATTCAAATTCAACACGATAAATGTCTAATGCTGAGTCAAGAAGATAAATTGTACGAGTATCTGTAAGAAAGCAATGTTGCATCAGTGGTATAAAGAAATGCGTGATCGTTCCTCTCTTCCATTGGTGGCTGTAGAGATCCATCACATTGAAGCTCTCTTGGTTAAAAGTGCGGAGACGAAGCGAAGAAACGATTACTTGTCAGGGATTTTGAAGCAAGAAGTTCGGATTGAACTGATGACTTAACAGAAAAACAAAACAACATAAAAATGAATACCTGGGAACTTTATTACCTTTTGAACCACAGTCATACACTGCTTCTTGGAATCCTGTCGTGTGTGCTAAAGATGAACTGCCTCATTGCAAACCTTAAGACTATCAAGCTTATGTCACCAACACGGACGACAGTCATCTCCCAGGAACCCACTGGGTAGGCGTTTACTTTCACCTTTATGGTTGAATGGAGTATTTTGTTTCGTATGGATTGCCACCTTTGGAAGACGACATCATTCACTTTATGAGAAGATATACACAGACCACACGATTCAATAATGTGAAATTACAAGGCACAGATTCCATGGTGTGTGGACAATATTGTGTGTGTTTTCTTCATTAACGCAGTCTGCAATCTTCTTTAGAACATTTAGTGACTTATGTTGATCATCACTTTTCTAGAAACGATTACAAAGTAGATCGATGGTTTTGTGGCTATCTTTTGGTTTTATCTAGGAAACATAGTTTACATCAATGGCCCAATGACATCCATCAGTGGAAGTCTGGCTTGATTTACGCAACGTTGTCAACTTTGTCAAAAATAGCTTGATATTTGATAAATTGTTTGTTTAATTGTTAATTGTTGGTTGTTAGTTATTTAAATAAAAATGTATTTTGAAAAAATTGTGTATATCGTTGTTTTCAATTTTTACCACTATACATGCTCTTTGACGTCTCTCTATGTCTCTCCCTAAAATCAACAAATACAGCGTTCCGATTCTAAAATTTGTGGGGATCTTTTCTATTGCGTCCGCGCCTGAACCATATAAAGCGAAGCAGTCTCCAGTCCGCCCATCCATTGTAGACTCATTCTCCGATGAAGATATGTTCAAGACTAGCTAAGCTGAACGAAGCTTACGTACATTCACACCGTGTAAGGCAAAGCCTGATACCCAAACCTGAAGAGATAGAGAAAGTCAGAATGTTCAAACTGACCAAAGACCTGATAGAAGAGCTCTTCAGAAAGGAAATCAAGAAAGAAAAATAAGAATGGACGGAAAAGTACAATCTTCAGAAGAAAAGAGAGCAGAATTGTCCTTCACTTCCCGATGAAGCAGGCCCTATACTGTGCGAAAGCTTACGGCCAGACGGCGACACGATCTTAGACATCCGCAATAACAGCCATTTTCAGGGCTACCCAATACTCTAGAAAATACATACTGGTTCAAGTGTCAATTGGATGTTAGTAGGATTTAAAAAGTGTGTCTATAAGCACTTCGTTTCTTTGTTTTATGTCCCAAAAAAGAAGTTTGTCTATGAGAACTCCGTTTCCCTAGCTGGACAAACAAAATGTATGTGTTTGTGTTTGTAGTTAGTGTTTGTAAGTATAAGGTGAGTAAGTGTTTCTTTAAGGTTCGTGCGCATTGTTTTTTTGTGATAATATGGGTCTTGTACGTTTTTGTGATAGGGAATGTTTTTCTTCACGTCCGCGCTTCACAGTTATGCAGCGAAAGCGTTCGTCAGTCTGGCTACCCGTCGTTGATTCATTGACTAAATAAAGATGAGCAGAATCACCAAATTGCTTGAATTCTAAACGAGCTGGAGTATGATTCCTTGACGCGCTGGCCTTGGAAGCGATAGAAGAAAGTGCAAGAATTGAAGAGGAGGAGTTGAGGGAAAAGAGGGAAAAGAAGAAAGAGAAGGGCGAAAGAATCCTGCCTCACTTCATGCTAAGGCTTCTGTGTGAGGTCAAGTCTGAAAAGAGGATACCTCCACAGGCAGCACCACCACAACCACGTCAGCTACAGCCACTGCCACAACCACAGCCTCTACCACCAGTAGTCGTGATCCCCCGATGGAAAACTGGAGAAGGAGTTGCGAGAGCAACCATGTCAACAACAACATCATCCCCGGGTCTGGGGTAGGAGAAGACAGGGGGAAGTCTTCATGGTCCCGCAAACCGAAGCTTGAAATGATGAGGCCACTGAAATTGCCTCCGCACACCAAGCAGCTACAGTCAATTGGGAGCAAGATTGGAGTGGGAGATGGGGGGCCTAGGCCTGGAAGGTTTCATCACTGACAGGTGCATCTATAGTTCAAAACAACAGCCCTTCTCAGGGCTACCCAAATCTCTAGAAAAGATGCTATTAAAGTTGCCAATTATTGTGAATGTGGAGTAGTGTGACTATAAACACTGAATCATTTACTGATGTGTGGTTGTTTGTATGAGTGCGCGTACGTTTGTGTGGATGGAATATATTGTGCTGTATGAGTACGCATACGTTTGTGTGGATGGTAAATATCGTGTTTGTATAAATTTGCGTACGTTTGTTTGAATAGTATATTTGTGATTGTTTTGTGTTTTTGTCTTCTTTTTCCCGTGTATTGATAGTATATTTTGGGGTTTGATTTAACTCCTTCTCGTGTGTTGATATTAGATTTGGTGTTTGTTTCTTCTCCTCCCCGTGTGTGGGTAGTATATTTGGGGTTGCAGATAGTATATAATAGTTTTTTCCTCTTCCCGTGTGTGGATCGAATATTTATAGTTGTTTTTCCTCTTCCAGTGTGTGGATAGTATATTTGGGGTTTGTTGATAATATATTTTTGGACCTGTATCAGTGGGCTTAAGTTTGTGTGGATAGTAGATAACATGTGAAGTGAGTGTAAGGGATGTTTTCCTTCACATCCGTGCCTGACATATATAAAGTCAAGCGTTTGTTATTCGCACCATTCTAAACAGAATACACCAAGAAGATGGCAAGCAATCATTTGGACAAAATGAACAAGCTGCAAGGAGTGGTTGATGATATTGGAATGGTGGAGGAAATGTTGGTGAGATTGGAGGATGGTTATGGCTATACTCAATAGGAAAGGTTAAGAGAAATGATAAAGGAGGAAAAAGAAGAAGAGAACGATGAAGACGGTGAAGACGACAACAAAATGAGGGAGTGAAATGAAAAAATAGGAAAGGAAGATGAAAATCAAAAGCGGCAGAAAGAAGAGGAGGAAAAGGAAAACAGGAAGGGGAAAAGAATAAGAAGACAAAGAGTGTCGGGCAGAAAATAAGAAGATGGTGGAGAAATATAAGAAATTAGAAGAAGAAAATCAAAGGCCCTTTTTCAGAGCCACTCATATGCCTCGAAAAGGTTTGCTTTCTTGCCTAACAATTCTTTTTAGTCAATTTTATATTTAGAGTATGATCGATTGATGTTAATTAATCAATGTCTATGTATTGTAAGTGTTATATATGTCCATGTGCCGCCAGTCCCGCCCCGCCAAGCGTTCTTGGTTTTTTCCCGCTGTTTGGTCCGATTGAGGTCAGCTCCGTGCTAAATTATTACCAATGTCCAGTACCATGACTTCACCTCACCTGTTCCATTTCTATTGCCCCTATACAATAATCCCACTTTCCCATGACGCTATACAGTCCCAATATTCTCCATGTTCAATTCCCCTTGAGGCTAGATGTTCCCACGGGGTCTGTAAAGTCTCGAGGATAGTCGTTCCCACGACCTTTTCGACTGGGATTTCCACTGAAGCTAGGTTATCCCACTATACTACTTTCAATGCCGATTCCTTCTCAAAACAAAATTAGTTTTATTGCAATTTTTGGTGAATTTCACCTTTTATTGAATGTACCGGGGATTATTGCTTTAGGAGTAAGCATATACCTAAATATTCTTGGAAAAGAGCTAAGACGCCAACATTAATGAATCTTCTATCATCTAATTATAAAGATTAATGATCAAACTGTTTCAAATAAAGTTCATTTTAGAAATTGATTATGATGTAAATATTAAGCTTCTCCCATGCTGATGGCAAATCTTTATGTAATATGTACGTGAATATATTTTTTTTCATAAGATTTTACTCGAATATATTGTAATGGTGCAAAATTTGTAGAATAATCTCTATACGCAGAATAACCTATTTGTAGTATAAATTCCAGAATACATTCTTCAGTGGTCAACCTGACGGGTACCCTTTAAGATTGATGGTATTGGCTATTATCACAATAACTTATTAATTGCGAGGGATATAATCTGCTATACTTTGGGCATGAATTGAATTTTAATTAGGACCGGCTTGTTTAACGGTTACAAACAGACGAAAGTGCAATGTTAACGCGAGGTCATGGTGGTAAAATGTCGAGCATACAGACAAACGAGAGAATACTTTATGGAATTTGGATACCATTTCAAACCAGTGTCATAAACTGATATTTTCCAGAATAGATTTAATAAAGTTGGACTTGAAAGAATTATTATGACTTCGAAGGGATGATAACGATTTTTGGCGGTTAAGGTAGTAATCCCGATCGGCTAAACTAAACAAGGAGTGGGTGTTTCCAGACGGAATTTAGGGTTTCAGAATAGTATCCTCGTAGAACTAATGTGTCCAAGGTTTTCAACCGAAGGAAAGTCTTGATACAAAATTCGAATAAAGCAACAGGAAAAACAAGACAGCTATATTCGGATTGCACAGTGAAAATATAGTGCAGACTGTAACCAGGAGGTTGATGATCATTGAGGCAAATAATATTGCAGTTTCAAATGTAATCTCCTGCAATTACCAACCAGAGTGGTTCATTCATCAGTCCACATGCTATTCCACAAGATTACCATGTAGCGTATCATTGCACTTGTAACAGCAACACTTCCCATATTTCCAGGACAGAAAATATAAATTTTCAAGAAAGTTATGAATTAGAAATTTGGTGATGTCACTACACGCTTTCTTAGAACTGCTTCCAGTGGACATATTGTACTACACTGCATCGTATCGTTGTCTACAATATACCGTTTTCAAAATTGGATGTGATGAAAGTTAAAACTTAACCGTATAAAAGATATTAATTATTTATTGTAAATTTCATATGAAATGTGATAATACAGTAATAATATCAAATGATTTTATGTTGCTCATGCATATATAGAACTTGTGAACTTGGGCTCGACAGGTCACCCATATGCCCTTATTAACATATTTGTCTTAATGCGCAGTACATGCATTTGGGAAAAAGAAAAGCACGCTGTTCGAGACAATCATTGCGCAATACTTCCAAAGCAGAACAATTATAACTTTTTCTTTTTTCTTTTCTAAAATCGGTATATAGCTAGATTCTACTTAAATAATTATTCCGATTTTATTAAAGGAATACAAAACCTGATGACCTTTATACTGAGTGAGAAGCAATAATAATGAATACTGCATTTTGAATCCGCCTACTAAACTGCACGGGTACTGGGTTATTTTAATTTAGTTACAGTAGAATGGGTGAGCAAAATAATATAGGTTGGTGACCGCACCAAGACGAGAGAAATACCAGTCGCAAGGTTGTGTTACTTGTCTCACCAAGAGGTGTAGCCTCATGGGAAGACAAATGATATAACTCCTTGACTGGGATTTCCTTGTCTCCGTCCAAACCCCAAAATAGATTAAATTATCATATATTCTTTAACACCGTAAGATGGATTGATTTGAACAGGTGAGGCTCAGAAGGTAAGGTTCTGACGTATATAAAGACATATATAATTTTGACAAATAGTTGTGTCATTGTTTCAGCCAGCACGTTCAGCATGAAAAGAGGTATGAATGATGTTTTGAAAAATGCGATAAATGATAGATTTTAAAACGTGGTTACATTTATCATGTACTCAGGCATATTATTAGTTCAAAATTGTATAAAGTGCAGAAAAGACCAGATAAAGACCATGTATAGAGAAATTCGATCATACTTTATCTATACAAATATGTTCTTATTATGCTCTTTAATCTGTGGAGGAAAAAGTGTCGTAACGTGTTTTCAGTTACACTTTCTATACAAAAGTACAAGAGTACTCGTTTAGATCAAATTGCATATTTATATCCAACGGCTAGTAACAGGCAAAGGTTCTCGAATTCAGGCTATGGGATCAAAGCCTCTTTAGGACAATATCAGGAAAGGGTACAAGGTATTAAAAGAGGTTTTTTGAGAGATTCTTGATCCACGTAATAACAATGGATCTACTAAGTCACATTATGACCATAGGTGGTCTGTGGTTTCAATTTCACAACAAACGTTACATACTGTATTCTTTGAAATTCTTTTAAGAACATAATATTATTGACAAGTAGAATCTCATGAATAA
>CM068830.1:709410-711910 GCA_028554795.2 Sinohyriopsis cumingii
TCTATGTATATATATGTATGTATATGTATGTATGTATCTATATCTATGTATATATATGTATGTATATGTATGTATGTATCTATATCTATGTATATATATGTATGTATATGTATGTATGTATCTATATCTATGTATATATATGTATGTATATGTATGTATGTATCTATATCTATGTATATATATGTCTGTATATGTATATGTATGTATGTATCTATATCTATGTATATATATGTCTGTATATGTATATGTATGTATGTATCTATATCTATGTATATATATGTATGTATATGTATATGTATGTATGTATCTATATCTATGTATATATATGTATGTATATGTATATGTATGTATGTATCTATATCTATGTATATATATGTATGTATATGTATATGTATGTATGTATCTATATCTATGTATATATATGTATGTATATGTATATGTATGTATGTATCTATATCTATGTATATATATGTATGTATATGTATATGTATGTATGTATCTATATCTATGTATATATATGTATGTATATGTATATGTATGTATGTATCTATATCTATGTATATATATGTATGTATATGTATATGTATGTATGTATCTATATCTATGTATATATATGTATGTATATGTATATGTATGTATGTATCTATATCTATGTATATATATGTATGTATATGTATATGTATGTATGTATCTATATCTATGTATATATATGTATGTATATGTATATGTATGTATGTATCTATATCTATGTATATATATGTATGTATATGTATATGTATGTATGTATCTATATCTATGTATATGTATGTATATGTATATGTATGTATGTATCTATATCTATGTATATATATGTATGTATATGTATATGTATGTATGTATCTATATCTATGTATATATATGTATGTATATGTATATGTATGTATGTATCTATATCTATGTATATATATGTATGTATATGTATATGTATGTATGTATCTATATCTATGTATATATATGTATGTATATGTATATGTATGTATGTATCTATATCTATGTATATATATGTATGTATATGTATATGTATGTATGTATCTATATCTATGTATATATATGTATGTATATGTATATGTATGTATGTATCTATATCTATGTATATATATGTATGTATATGTATATGTATGTATGTATCTATATCTATGTATATATATGTATGTATATGTATATGTATGTATGTATCTATATCTATGTATATATATGTATGTATATGTATATGTATGTATGTATCTATATCTATGTATATATATGTATGTATATGTATATGTATGTATGTATCTATATCTATGTATATATATGTATGTATATGTATATGTATGTATGTATCTATATCTATGTATATATATGTATGTATATGTATATGTATGTATGTATCTATATCTATGTATATATATGTATGTATATGTATATGTATGTATGTATCTATATCTATGTATATATATGTATGTATATGTATATGTATGTATGTATCTATATCTATGTATATATATGTATGTATATGTATATGTATGTATGTATCTATATCTATGTATATATATGTATGTATATGTATATGTATGTATGTATCTATATCTATGTATATATATATGTATGTATATGTATATGTATGTATGTATCTATATCTATGTATATATATGTATGTATATGTATATGTATGTATGTATCTATATCTATGTATATATATGTATGTATATGTATATGTATGTATGTATCTATATCTATGTATATATATGTATGTATATGTATATGTATGTATGTATCTATATCTATGTATATATATGTATGTATATGTATATGTATGTATGTATCTATATCTATGTATATATATGTATGTATATGTATATGTATGTATGTATCTATATCTATGTATATATATGTATGTATATGTATATGTATGTATGTGTATCTATATATATCTATGTATATATATGTATGTATATGTATATGTATGTATGTATCTATATATATCTATGTATATATATGTATGTATATGTATATGTATGTATGTATATATATCTATGTATATATATGTATGTATATGTATATGTATGTATGTATATATATCTATCCATGTATATATATGTATGTATATGTATATGTATGTATGTATATATATCTATCCATGTATATATGTGTATGTATATGTATATGTATGTATGTATATATATCTATCCATGTATATATGTGTATGTATATGTATATGTATGTATGTATATATATCTATCGATGTATGTATATATATGTATGTATATGTATATGTATGTATGTATATATATCTATCTATGTATGTATATATATGTATGTATATGTATATGTATGTATGTATATATATCTATCTATGTATGTATATATATGTATGTATATGTATATGTATGTATGTATATATATCTATCTATGTATGTATATATATGTATGTATATGTATATGTATGTATGTATATATATCTATCTATGTATGTATATATATG
>CM068830.1:714410-866910 GCA_028554795.2 Sinohyriopsis cumingii
GACAACTTCACCTCCATGGACAAAACTTCCATCCGTGATCAAATCAATGTCTCTTAAATACTGCTGCAAAGTTTTAAGGAATTTCATCCATGAATAGGACAGTTACAGGCTTTTAGCTGACTCCACTGTAACACAAGCACAAGCCAATTCCAAATGGCCGAATTTCAAAAATGCACAAAACTTAAAGTTTAATTGTTATTTTGATAATCAATATAAACACTTCAAATAAACTGTAATTAGTTTTTAGTTCGAACACCAATCTGGAAATTACTAAAAATTAAACTTGACTGTTTAACCTTCTTAGAAAATTCAATTTTAAAAAATGATACATATTTTTATATGAAAATTTAAATTTAACTTAAATTTTAATGAATTGAGTTGACAAATTTTGTTCTTTGGCAAAGTCTCTCCATTCTTTTGTCATAAACATCAATGGTTTTCCTTATCAGGTGTGAAGCAATTAAAAGACAACTTCTTTTTAAACCTGGATATATTCCACATAACAAAGGAGACACATATATGACTGATGATACTCTACCAAGTTCCAGTGCTGCATCTGTTCCAGTGCCCAGAAGAATTGATGCAGACAAGTTCTCTCTCATAGCAGTGACAAAGACGACAAATATGGGTCTCAAGTCAGTTCAGGCACCAGACTGTAATGACACACATTGGTCTACAAAAATTCTACGACCATCATCCAAAGCAAAACTGGACCTGAAAGAGACAAATTTGAATGAGCATGATGGGACACGTATGATCTGTATGAAACAAAATGTTGAAATGTGGAATAATATCATTCATTGCCATGGTAATCAAGTCAACATATGTGGCAGACCAGAGTTCCAAATTGCTGATGAAATAAAATGGGGAATTGCTTGGAAGCATACTGTGATGCGAAAAAACTGCAGCTTTAAGTCACCAGAGTATAAGTTGTATGAGGTGATAAAAACAAATAAACCTGGGTCAAATCCTGCTGCTGTAAATATGATGGTTCAAGCTGGACTACAAGATACACCAATGGGCAACACCAGGGTTAGATACTTGCTAGCAGCCACTGACATTCCGCCACCTAGCAGAGCATCTATGCAAAGGGCCTCCAAACTTATAGGCAAAGCAACTGTGGATCTCAATCAAATGGACATGACAGACAAGCTGAAACTAGTCAGACAAGCTAATGTTATGCGTGGGGTTCAGCATCCTGAGCAAATAAATGTTGCTTTTGATGCAGGATACAATGCCATTAGCTTTGGACATGAAACGAAACCTGGTCAAAGTTCATCACAAGTTGTTGGAATTGCCTGCGAAACTGTTACAGAGAAGCAATACATTGTGGGGACTGCAGTAGAAAACAAGCTGTGTTGGAGTGGAGCATGGCTGAAGGGGAAAGGTTTTGATGTGCAATGTCCAGGATGCCATGTTGACTGCACAGTAAATCTGTCACCAGTGGCACCACATTCAGAGTATGAAATGGCAAGAGAAATGGGAAACAAGTTTGTGCTGCAAGAGATTCTCATTGGACATGCAACAATAGATGGAGATGCAGAGGCTGATGCTGGCTTCCAAAATGCTTACACCATTCTGCATCCAATGTGGAAAGTAGAAAGACTGTCGGATCCCATCCATTTGGGTCGTTTACAGTTCAAACAGTGTAATTCTGCAATATTTAGTGAAAACATATTTCCAGGAATAAGAACAAGAGAAGGAAAAAGGCTCAAACAGAAAATTGTCAGCCAAGACATTAAAGCACGTTACGGTTCAATCTTCAAGCAAATGATGGACGACAATAGTGGTGATGTTACAAAAATTAAATGTCAACTTCCCCAAGTACTGGATGCCACTCTGCGCTGTTATTCAAGGGACTGCTCAAAATGCCGTCATTATTCAAAGGTCTGTGGGGGAGGAAGTACTAACAGCTGGTGGATGCGAACAGCATACCTGGGCTCTCATCAAGTGACTCATCTCAACATGACAGAAAATGATGAGAATATCCAGCTAGAAGTTCTGAAAATGAAATTCTCCTGTGATGTTGTAGAAAGACTGCGGCTGAACACACACAGAAATGTGAGGCATTGAACAGATCAATCAGTGTTTCATTACGTAAAAATGTAAACTATTCCAGAAACTTTGAGGCAAGAGTGCAATCAACAATACACATAATCAATAACAGGCTGGGATCATCACTTAAAATAAAAGTGACACACTTGGGAGGTAAACTTTCAACAAGGACTCTGAGATCACTGGAGACAATGGATAAAGACTGCACTTACCATCAGTTGTATCAAAAGCATCCACAAACCAGGAAATGTATTCTAGCAAAACGAGGAAATATGATACAGGCCCATCTGAGGTACAGGACACGGCAAGGCAATAGGAAGTATGACTACTGCAAAGGACTCCAAGACACCAAAGGCGATCACTCCTATGCAAAGGTTTAGCAGGAGCCAATGGACACTGCAGACAGAAAATGTTATCTTAATTCCATGTGCAAAAAGAAAGTGCTCAAAGACACTGTGCACTGTCGGCGAAATTCATCAGACAACAACACCCTGAGTTCATATTCTCAAGAATAAACAATTATCTTTAAACCCCTACCAAAAAAAGCATAAATACAACTCTTCTATCACCACCAAAATCAGAGAGGGAAAAATGTTCTAAAAATAGACTAGAACTACATTCGTGGGTACTGAACTGGAAGTATTAAGTGTGACCCTATTCCTGACAGGGTTAGACAACTTCACCTCCATGGACAAAACTTCCATCCGTGATCAAATCAATGTCTCTTAAATACTGCTGCAAAGTTTTAAGGAATTTCATCCATGAATAGGACAGTTACAGGCTTTTAGCTTACTCCACTGTAACACAAGCACAAGCCAATTCCAAATGGCCGAATTTCAAAAATGCACAAAACTTAAAGTTTAATTGTTATTTTGATAATCAATATAAACACTTCAAATAAACTGTAATTAGTTTTTAGTTCGAACACCAATCTGGAAATTACTAAAAATTAAACTTGACTGTTTAACCTTCTTAGAAAATTCAATTTTAAAAAATGATACATATTTTTATATGAAAATTTAAATTTAACTTAAATTTTAATGAATTGAGTTGACAAATTTTGTTCTTTGGCAAAGTCTCTCCATTCTTTTGTCATAAACATCAATGGTTTTCCTTATCAGGTGTGAAGCAATTAAAAGACAACTTCTTTTTAAACCTGGATATATTCCACATAACAAAGGAGACACATATATGACTGATGATACTCTACCAAGTTCCAGTGCTGCATCTGTTCCAGTGCCCAGAAGAATTGATGCAGACAAGTTCTCTCTCATAGCAGTGACAAAGACGACAAATATGGGTCTCAAGTCAGTTCAGGCACCAGACTGTAATGACACACATTGGTCTACAAAAATTCTACGACCATCATCCAAAGCAAAACTGGACCTGAAAGAGACAAATTTGAATGAGCATGATGGGACACGTATGATCTGTATGAAACAAAATGTTGAAATGTGGAATAATATCATTCATTGCCATGGTAATCAAGTCAACATATGTGGCAGACCAGAGTTCCAAATTGCTGATGAAATAAAATGGGGAATTGCTTGGAAGCATACTGTGATGCGAAAAAACTGCAGCTTTAAGTCACCAGAGTATAAGTTGTATGAGGTGATAAAAACAAATAAACCTGGGTCAAATCCTGCTGCTGTAAATATGATGGTTCAAGCTGGACTACAAGATACACCAATGGGCAACACCAGGGTTAGATACTTGCTAGCAGCCACTGACATTCCGCCACCTAGCAGAGCATCTATGCAAAGGGCCTCCAAACTTATAGGCAAAGCAACTGTGGATCTCAATCAAATGGACATGACAGACAAGCTGAAACTAGTCAGACAAGCTAATGTTATGCGTGGGGTTCAGCATCCTGAGCAAATAAATGTTGCTTTTGATGCAGGATACAATGCCATTAGCTTTGGACATGAAACGAAACCTGGTCAAAGTTCATCACAAGTTGTTGGAATTGCCTGCGAAACTGTTACAGAGAAGCAATACATTGTGGGGACTGCAGTAGAAAACAAGCTGTGTTGGAGTGGAGCATGGCTGAAGGGGAAAGGTTTTGATGTGCAATGTCCAGGATGCCATGTTGACTGCACAGTAAATCTGTCACCAGTGGCACCACATTCAGAGTATGAAATGGCAAGAGAAATGGGAAACAAGTTTGTGCTGCAAGAGATTCTCATTGGACATGCAACAATAGATGGAGATGCAGAGGCTGATGCTGGCTTCCAAAATGCTTACACCATTCTGCATCCAATGTGGAAAGTAGAAAGACTGTCGGATCCCATCCATTTGGGTCGTTTACAGTTCAAACAGTGTAATTCTGCAATATTTAGTGAAAACATATTTCCAGGAATAAGAACAAGAGAAGGAAAAAGGCTCAAACAGAAAATTGTCAGCCAAGACATTAAAGCACGTTACGGTTCAATCTTCAAGCAAATGATGGACGACAATAGTGGTGATGTTACAAAAATTAAATGTCAACTTCCCCAAGTACTGGATGCCACTCTGCGCTGTTATTCAAGGGACTGCTCAAAATGCCGTCATTATTCAAAGGTCTGTGGGGGAGGAAGTACTAACAGCTGGTGGATGCGAACAGCATACCTGGGCTCTCATCAAGTGACTCATCTCAACATGACAGAAAATGATGAGAATATCCAGCTAGAAGTTCTGAAAATGAAATTCTCCTGTGATGTTGTAGAAAGACTGCGGCTGAACACACACAGAAATGTGAGGCATTGAACAGATCAATCAGTGTTTCATTACGTAAAAATGTAAACTATTCCAGAAACTTTGAGGCAAGAGTGCAATCAACAATACACATAATCAATAACAGGCTGGGATCATCACTTAAAATAAAAGTGACACACTTGGGAGGTAAACTTTCAACAAGGACTCTGAGATCACTGGAGACAATGGATAAAGACTGCACTTACCATCAGTTGTATCAAAAGCATCCACAAACCAGGAAATGTATTCTAGCAAAACGAGGAAATATGATACAGGCCCATCTGAGGTACAGGACACGGCAAGGCAATAGGAAGTATGACTACTGCAAAGGACTCCAAGACACCAAAGGCGATCACTCCTATGCAAAGGTTTAGCAGGAGCCAATGGACACTGCAGACAGAAAATGTTATCTTAATTCCATGTGCAAAAAGAAAGTGCTCAAAGACACTGTGCACTGTCGGCGAAATTCATCAGACAACAACACCCTGAGTTCATATTCTCAAGAATAAACAATTATCTTTAAACCCCTACCAAAAAAAGCATAAATACAACTCTTCTATCACCACCAAAATCAGAGAGGGAAAAATGTTCTAAAAATAGACTAGAACTACATTCGTGGGTACTGAACTGGAAGTATTAAGTGTGACCCTATTCCTGACAGGGTTAGACAACTTCACCTCCATGGACAAAACTTCCATCCGTGATCAAATCAATGTCTCTTAAATACTGCTGCAAAGTTTTAAGGAATTTCATCCATGAATAGGACAGTTACAGGCTTTTAGCTTACTCCACTGTAACACAAGCACAAGCCAATTCCAAATGGCCGAATTTCAAAAATGCACAAAACTTAAAGTTTAATTGTTATTTTGATAATCAATATAAACACTTCAAATAAACTGTAATTAGTTTTTAGTTCGAACACCAATCTGGAAATTACTAAAAATTAAACTTGACTGTTTAACCTTCTTAGAAAATTCAATTTTAAAAAATGATACATATTTTTATATGAAAATTTAAATTTAACTTAAATTTTAATGAATTGAGTTGACAAATTTTGTTCTTTGGCAAAGTCTCTCCATTCTTTTGTCATAAACATCAATGGTTTTCCTTATCAGGTGTGAAGCAATTAAAAGACAACTTCTTTTTAAACCTGGATATATTCCACATAACAAAGGAGACACATATATGACTGATGATACTCTACCAAGTTCCAGTGCTGCATCTGTTCCAGTGCCCAGAAGAATTGATGCAGACAAGTTCTCTCTCATAGCAGTGACAAAGACGACAAATATGGGTCTCAAGTCAGTTCAGGCACCAGACTGTAATGACACACATTGGTCTACAAAAATTCTACGACCATCATCCAAAGCAAAACTGGACCTGAAAGAGACAAATTTGAATGAGCATGATGGGACACGTATGATCTGTATGAAACAAAATGTTGAAATGTGGAATAATATCATTCATTGCCATGGTAATCAAGTCAACATATGTGGCAGACCAGAGTTCCAAATTGCTGATGAAATAAAATGGGGAATTGCTTGGAAGCATACTGTGATGCGAAAAAACTGCAGCTTTAAGTCACCAGAGTATAAGTTGTATGAGGTGATAAAAACAAATAAACCTGGGTCAAATCCTGCTGCTGTAAATATGATGGTTCAAGCTGGACTACAAGATACACCAATGGGCAACACCAGGGTTAGATACTTGCTAGCAGCCACTGACATTCCGCCACCTAGCAGAGCATCTATGCAAAGGGCCTCCAAACTTATAGGCAAAGCAACTGTGGATCTCAATCAAATGGACATGACAGACAAGCTGAAACTAGTCAGACAAGCTAATGTTATGCGTGGGGTTCAGCATCCTGAGCAAATAAATGTTGCTTTTGATGCAGGATACAATGCCATTAGCTTTGGACATGAAACGAAACCTGGTCAAAGTTCATCACAAGTTGTTGGAATTGCCTGCGAAACTGTTACAGAGAAGCAATACATTGTGGGGACTGCAGTAGAAAACAAGCTGTGTTGGAGTGGAGCATGGCTGAAGGGGAAAGGTTTTGATGTGCAATGTCCAGGATGCCATGTTGACTGCACAGTAAATCTGTCACCAGTGGCACCACATTCAGAGTATGAAATGGCAAGAGAAATGGGAAACAAGTTTGTGCTGCAAGAGATTCTCATTGGACATGCAACAATAGATGGAGATGCAGAGGCTGATGCTGGCTTCCAAAATGCTTACACCATTCTGCATCCAATGTGGAAAGTAGAAAGACTGTCGGATCCCATCCATTTGGGTCGTTTACAGTTCAAACAGTGTAATTCTGCAATATTTAGTGAAAACATATTTCCAGGAATAAGAACAAGAGAAGGAAAAAGGCTCAAACAGAAAATTGTCAGCCAAGACATTAAAGCACGTTACGGTTCAATCTTCAAGCAAATGATGGACGACAATAGTGGTGATGTTACAAAAATTAAATGTCAACTTCCCCAAGTACTGGATGCCACTCTGCGCTGTTATTCAAGGGACTGCTCAAAATGCCGTCATTATTCAAAGGTCTGTGGGGGAGGAAGTACTAACAGCTGGTGGATGCGAACAGCATACCTGGGCTCTCATCAAGTGACTCATCTCAACATGACAGAAAATGATGAGAATATCCAGCTAGAAGTTCTGAAAATGAAATTCTCCTGTGATGTTGTAGAAAGACTGCGGCTGAACACACACAGAAATGTGAGGCATTGAACAGATCAATCAGTGTTTCATTACGTAAAAATGTAAACTATTCCAGAAACTTTGAGGCAAGAGTGCAATCAACAATACACATAATCAATAACAGGCTGGGATCATCACTTAAAATAAAAGTGACACACTTGGGAGGTAAACTTTCAACAAGGACTCTGAGATCACTGGAGACAATGGATAAAGACTGCACTTACCATCAGTTGTATCAAAAGCATCCACAAACCAGGAAATGTATTCTAGCAAAACGAGGAAATATGATACAGGCCCATCTGAGGTACAGGACACGGCAAGGCAATAGGAAGTATGACTACTGCAAAGGACTCCAAGACACCAAAGGCGATCACTCCTATGCAAAGGTTTAGCAGGAGCCAATGGACACTGCAGACAGAAAATGTTATCTTAATTCCATGTGCAAAAAGAAAGTGCTCAAAGACACTGTGCACTGTCGGCGAAATTCATCAGACAACAACACCCTGAGTTCATATTCTCAAGAATAAACAATTATCTTTAAACCCCTACCAAAAAAAGCATAAATACAACTCTTCTATCACCACCAAAATCAGAGAGGGAAAAATGTTCTAAAAATAGACTAGAACTACATTCGTGGGTACTGAACTGGAAGTATTAAGTGTGACCCTATTCCTGACAGGGTTAGACAACTTCACCTCCATGGACAAAACTTCCATCCGTGATCAAATCAATGTCTCTTAAATACTGCTGCAAAGTTTTAAGGAATTTCATCCATGAATAGGACAGTTACAGGCTTTTAGCTTACTCCACTGTAACACAAGCACAAGCCAATTCCAAATGGCCGAATTTCAAAAATGCACAAAACTTAAAGTTTAATTGTTATTTTGATAATCAATATAAACACTTCAAATAAACTGTAATTAGTTTTTAGTTCGAACACCAATCTGGAAATTACTAAAAATTAAACTTGACTGTTTAACCTTCTTAGAAAATTCAATTTTAAAAAATGATACATATTTTTATATGAAAATTTAAATTTAACTTAAATTTTAATGAATTGAGTTGACAAATTTTGTTCTTTGGCAAAGTCTCTCCATTCTTTTGTCATAAACATCAATGGTTTTCCTTATCAGGTGTGAAGCAATTAAAAGACAACTTCTTTTTAAACCTGGATATATTCCACATAACAAAGGAGACACATATATGACTGATGATACTCTACCAAGTTCCAGTGCTGCATCTGTTCCAGTGCCCAGAAGAATTGATGCAGACAAGTTCTCTCTCATAGCAGTGACAAAGACGACAAATATGGGTCTCAAGTCAGTTCAGGCACCAGACTGTAATGACACACATTGGTCTACAAAAATTCTACGACCATCATCCAAAGCAAAACTGGACCTGAAAGAGACAAATTTGAATGAGCATGATGGGACACGTATGATCTGTATGAAACAAAATGTTGAAATGTGGAATAATATCATTCATTGCCATGGTAATCAAGTCAACATATGTGGCAGACCAGAGTTCCAAATTGCTGATGAAATAAAATGGGAAATTGCTTGGAAGCATACTGTGATGCGAAAAAACTGCAGCTTTAAGTCACCAGAGTATAAGTTGTATGAGGTGATAAAAACAAATAAACCTGGGTCAAATCCTGCTGCTGTAAATATGATGGTTCAAGCTGGACTACAAGATACACCAATGGGCAACACCAGGGTTAGATACTTGCTAGCAGCCACTGACATTCCGCCACCTAGCAGAGCATCTATGCAAAGGGCCTCCAAACTTATAGGCAAAGCAACTGTGGATCTCAATCAAATGGACATGACAGACAAGCTGAAACTAGTCAGACAAGCTAATGTTATGCGTGGGGTTCAGCATCCTGAGCAAATAAATGTTGCTTTTGATGCAGGATACAATGCCATTAGCTTTGGACATGAAACGAAACCTGGTCAAAGTTCATCACAAGTTGTTGGAATTGCCTGCGAAACTGTTACAGAGAAGCAATACATTGTGGGGACTGCAGTAGAAAACAAGCTGTGTTGGAGTGGAGCATGGCTGAAGGGGAAAGGTTTTGATGTGCAATGTCCAGGATGCCATGTTGACTGCACAGTAAATCTGTCACCAGTGGCACCACATTCAGAGTATGAAATGGCAAGAGAAATGGGAAACAAGTTTGTGCTGCAAGAGATTCTCATTGGACATGCAACAATAGATGGAGATGCAGAGGCTGATGCTGGCTTCCAAAATGCTTACACCATTCTGCATCCAATGTGGAAAGTAGAAAGACTGTCGGATCCCATCCATTTGGGTCGTTTACAGTTCAAACAGTGTAATTCTGCAATATTTAGTGAAAACATATTTCCAGGAATAAGAACAAGAGAAGGAAAAAGGCTCAAACAGAAAATTGTCAGCCAAGACATTAAAGCACGTTACGGTTCAATCTTCAAGCAAATGATGGACGACAATAGTGGTGATGTTACAAAAATTAAATGTCAACTTCCCCAAGTACTGGATGCCACTCTGCGCTGTTATTCAAGGGACTGCTCAAAATGCCGTCATTATTCAAAGGTCTGTGGGGGAGGAAGTACTAACAGCTGGTGGATGCGAACAGCATACCTGGGCTCTCATCAAGTGACTCATCTCAACATGACAGAAAATGATGAGAATATCCAGCTAGAAGTTCTGAAAATGAAATTCTCCTGTGATGTTGTAGAAAGACTGCGGCTGAACACACACAGAAATGTGAGGCATTGAACAGATCAATCAGTGTTTCATTACGTAAAAATGTAAACTATTCCAGAAACTTTGAGGCAAGAGTGCAATCAACAATACACATAATCAATAACAGGCTGGGATCATCACTTAAAATAAAAGTGACACACTTGGGAGGTAAACTTTCAACAAGGACTCTGAGATCACTGGAGACAATGGATAAAGACTGCACTTACCATCAGCTGTATCAAAAGCATCCACAAACCAGGAAATGTATTCTAGCAAAACGAGGAAATATGATACAGGCCCATCTGAGGTACAGGACACGGCAAGGCAATAGGAAGTATGACTACTGCAAAGGACTCCAAGACACCAAAGGCGATCACTCCTATGCAAAGGTTTAGCAGGAGCCAATGGACACTGCAGACAGAAAATGTTATCTTAATTCCATGTGCAAAAAGAAAGTGCTCAAAGACACCATGAAGAACACATTGTACAGAAGGGAAAACTGTAGTGGGGAAATCCGTAGGTAACACAACGCATGTTATGTGCAGTTGTGTTACTTACTACCACCTGATGAGACCTATGGAGAGGTCGAAACAGTTTTCTCTGAATATGAAGACACAAATAAAGAAATTAAAAAGCAAAATAAAGATTTAAAAAATCAATATTAAAATAACATGACATGACAAGACATGACTTACTAGACTAGCTGAATGAATGAATGAATGAATGAATGAATGAATGAAATGAAGGAAGGAAGGAAGGGAGGAATGTATTTAAGAAAGCAGTCATACCAGCTTGGTCTACTAAAATAAAGACCACACTCTTTCCTTTCTCCTTGTTACTCAACACATCCATCCATCCTTCCTTCCATGCCAGACATAAATTAGTATGGATGGGGGTGGGTGTAAAGGATATATCATGATACCTGAATTTATTCCATATTACAATTTCAACTTTATCATGCAGTCTGGATAGTCACCATGGCGGACATAGAACACAATTAATTTTACTATATGTTCTCTGCATTTGTTTTTCAGTTCTGACCTTTCCACTGTGTAACAATCAATACAGATCATATGTTAATCTAAAATACCTTCAAAGATGACTTCACGGTGAAGTTCTCGTCAAAGGTTGACCTGCTCTTTTTTGAGATGCTGGACTGTCAACAGAGCAACATGTAAACAGAACACAGATTTCCCTTCCGTATCATCACCAAGGCCTTATTACTCACTGTGCACTGTCGCCGAAATACACACAGACAACAACACCCTGAGCTCATATGCTCAAGAATAAACAATTACCTTTAAATCTCTACCAAAAAAGCATAAATAAAACTGTTCTATCACCACCAAAATCAGATAGGGAAAAATGTTCTAAAACTAGACTAGAACTACATTCGTGGGTACTGAACTGGAAGTATTAATTGTGACCCGATTCCTGACATGCGCGTATCATGCTTAACGGAAGTTTTCGACATAACAAACTGACATGCTCGAGATCCATTTCCAGTTCCTGGCCAAGTCCATTTGCAGCAAAGTGGTGTGTTCACGACTACAGATGTACATACATATGTCGTTTGCTTCCGATATTTGCAATGTCGAGTCAAGCAAAGGAAACGAATGACAACAACAAATTTGCACTTCAAATTTTCATGTGTGCAAAGGGATATAATTCCAAACTCTCAACGTAATGGTAATTTACGGAATTATCCGGCAGTTACCGAATAGGATGACCTACGTCATTATGTTGTCTGATAAAAAAAAAACTAGCTCGTACTGTTTGCAATACGGCGCCGTGTTAGTATGGAAAGTACGTTAAGCATAAAAGGCACAGGGCATGCCAGTATTAGTACCATTCTGGGCACAGTGAGGTTAGAAATTATAAATCAATGATTCTGAAGACTTAGTTCTGTGCACTTTTTATCACATTACACGTTTTCGATATTCAAATCGGTGGGGGGGATACAAACAAACGGGGATGTATAGTCAGACTATAAAATGTCCTACATTTTAGAGAGAGAGAGAGAGAGAGAGAGAGAGAGAGAGTGAGAGAGAGAGGCCTTTGACCATATTTTCATATTTATATAATAATAATCGAGTTTAGAACATTATAGTATGTTTAACAAACAACAACAAAAACAAAACATTAAATACATTATAGTCTGTGTACTACGTAACCGTGGAATTTACTGTATAATGTCGACGTGGTTTGCAACTTCATATCATTGAGAAACACTGTATCTAAGACCAAAGGAAAGCGCACACGTATCGATACGACGAACCATATTATTGTAGGATACTTGGTGTAATTTCTATTTCAAGGTTTAAATCCAGCCCAAATTCCTTTTCTCTCTCACTCCTCATTTCTGCGTAGTTTGTCCGTTATGCATGAGAGGGGAGGGGGAAAAGAAATCAGACAGGATTGTGATGAAAATGTGTACAATATTAAATTCATTTAAAACGAGGATTATTAATACTTTTTATCGTTATTTTCATACGTCACTAATGATTAATGTGTGAAAATTCAACACTGATCTAGAATCAACTGCATAAGTTCGCTTGAATGTTAATATGTGCGTATTACACTGGACAACAAATTTTTACAAAAGACATGTTACTGAAATAAAATTAGTCAATTCTTATCAATTTTTATGTGCTGAACACGAATATGACAGTCAAATTGCAAAATTGGCTCTAGTTTTTTTGTAATCTGCAAGAAATTAATGTTTACATAACGAAATGCATTCCAATAGTAAAAGGTCAACTGTAATAGCCTACCTATAAAAAATCAAGTCATTGACTACATCTTAGATTTCTTCACCTGTCTCTTGTACAGCTGTTCGGGAGCATCTCTGAGGAGTGTCCAGCAGTAGTCAGCCAGCATTGTAGTGGACCATTTTCCCTGGTATCTTTGTTCCATTGTTGCGATATCTTGATGAAAACGTTCGCCGTGTTCATCACTAACAATACCACAGTTGCTAGGAAAGAAATCCAAATGGGAATGAAGGAAGTGAATCTTTAGAGACATATTGCAGCCAAGTTTCTTATACTTCATCAACATGTCTTCTACTAGTTCCTTATAGTTTTCTGCCCTAACATTTCCGAGGAAGTTTGTAGAAACTAGGCGAAAAGCATTCCATGCTTGTTTCGCGTCACCTTCCAGCAAGTTGTTGAACCGGTCATCTTTGAAAAGCTCTCGAATCTGAGGACCCACAAAAACTCCCTCTTTAATCTTTGCTTTGCTGAGTCGAGGGAATTTTTCATGCAGGTATCGGAATGCTGGCAAAGTCCGGTCAATGGCTTTCACGAAGTTCTTCATCAAACCTAGTTTGATGTGAAGGGGTGGTAGCAAGATTTTCTGAGCCTCAACCAGAGCTGGGTGTTGGATATTCTTCTCTCCAATGGCTACATTCTGCCTGTGAGTCCATTCCTTCCTCATGTAGTGCATTTCCCTTGCTCGGCTATCCCACTCGCATAAGAAACACATGTATTTTGTATATCCTTGCTGCAGTTCCATTAAAAGGGCAACTACCTTCAAATCACCACAGAGGTGCCACCTGTACTTGTTATACTCAATGGAATTCAGTAGCTGCCTTAAGTTATCGTATGTCTCTTTCATGTGGACAGCATACGCTACTGGAATAGATGGAAGAATGTTTCCATTGTGCAAAAGCACAGCCTTGAGACTCAGTTTCGAAGAGTCCACAAATAGTCTCCATTCTTGTGGGTCATGAGTGATTTTTAAAGCATTCATGAGGCCCTCAATATCGGAACAGAATATCAGATTACTTTCCTTTCTGAAGAAAGGCTCCAATTGCTGGTGGCGCTTTCGATATGCAGTAATTGTGACATCTTCTTCTAGAAGATTCCATTGTTGGAGTCTTGATCCTAGCAATTCTGCCTTGTTCTTTGATAAGTCCAAATCACGAATCAGGTCATTTAGTTCTTCCTGTGTTATTCTGTGTGGGGTTGATGATGCACCACAGTGAAAATCTGGATCACTGCATGCTGATGGACCAGGAGAAGAACAGGTCGACTCACCTTTGTCTTCGTCAGATGAATCAAGAGAATATTCTGCTGGAGGTTCTGGAATAGGAAGTCCCTCACCATGTGGAACTGGTCTCAATGCAGACGGAATGTTTGGGTAGACTATTCTCGACTTCTTTCGCTTCGTTATTCCGCCGGAAAGAGGAGGAACCAAGCAGAAGTAACAGTCATTTAGGTGGTTGCTTGGCTCTCTCCACACCATTGGGACTGCAAACGGCATTGATGACCTTTTGCAATTCAACCACTGTGAAAGCTGTGTTGTACATGTAGCACAGCATATATGCGGAGCCCAAGGCTTGTCTTGGTCACCAACCTTGCATCCGAAGTAAAGATGATATGCCTTCTTCACTTGAGAATTGATACTTTTCTTCTGGTTGGCAAATGTCACTTCCCCACAAATATAGCAAAAATTGTCCGCGGTATTAACACACTTTCGAGGCATTACTGTTCTTTATTGTACGTAAATGGATAAAATAATAAGTTTTATGTAACAGTAGCTTGAACTGTCTCGCACAACGTCTAAAATATTTTAAATGCTGAACCTATCTGATTGGGCTTTATATAGTACACTGCTTACGCCAGCTTCAGCAGCCGCCTGGCATTAGTATAATAGGCCTACACATGTATAGTACACTGCTGACGTCAACTTACTTCAGCAGCCGCATGGCATTAGTATTGCATTGCATCAGAAAATGATGCAATCAACTGTGGATGATGTGAGCATGATGGTATTATGCAATGTTACATCATTATTCCGGATGTTGCTGCAGTCCTACTGGAGAAATTTACACAGTGAAACATAGAAAATGAGGTATATGAATATCTTCAAAACGAGAGCCAATACAAATTTTTCACGGTTATATTCGTGTTCGGCACACCAAAATACTACAGATTAGGGCCTTTTCAAGTCAGTAATGATTTCACTGTTGACCAGTGTTATTGCGCCATGGGCGGACCACAATTTATACCAACACTTTAAATGCCATGTTATTTTTAATGTATGTGGTATACATACGTGCATACATACATACATACATACATACATACATACATACATACATACATACATACATACGTACGTACGTGCGTACGTGCATGCGTGCGTGCGTGCTTGCATACATGCATGCATACATGCATACATACATACATACATACATACATACATACATACATACATACATACATACATACATGCTTACATACATACATACAAACTTTGCCACATACATACATACATGCTTACATACATACATACATACTTTGCCAGCAAAGTATTTTACTGCTATAAAACATATTCCCACATTGTATAATTTTCTTGTTATGAGGAAATTTCCTGTTCATGCTTATGCAGTGTTCGACCTGTAGTAGTAAAATTAATATCCTTATACTGTTTTCTTTAGTATAGGCGGAAAGATATTATACAAAATTAATAAAATAAACAATGCCTCAAATCAAAGATATATCTGATCCAACAAATGACATGTGCACGCCTGCGTTTGTGCATCGAAGTAAAGATATTTTCGGTATTACACGTACCCGATCAGAGATCCCAATTAATTAAAAATAGAACTACAAATACAAGACACGTCTAGGTATTTCCTTCCATGTGATGTATTCTTTGAAATTGAGGGAAAATTTTAGGCACCGACAACAGTAGTAATTATGATCCCCATACCACAGTTCGATTTGCCAACAATTGTAGCATGGCATTAATCAAACTGTGCACATTTTTCCATTGAAGGAAAGGAAATCTAATCAATTTTTTTACAACATAGGCATAACCACAACGATTATTTGACTTGCTCGATACATTGTTGATTAGGCGATATCAGCTGGTCCAAGTATGATGTTTATCAAGGATACAACTGATACTGGGGATTCTCAACAGTATTCAATTAGGTGGCCAAAAAACTTTGCAACCAATACTGAAGTAGATGTACAACATGTAATCCTTGGCCCTGAGGGTACTTTTAAAATGGATTCGCATAGCGTCAAAAACAACATCGTGGAGGCTCATTGCGATTTATGTGTGAAATTCCTCAGTCACATATTTGGGTTTTACAAAAAATATTGGCAAGGTTGTTTTGGGTTGTGGGGGCTGTAAAGGACAAACATAGCCAGATTAACTCATAAGCGCAACTTCAGCGATGCAGTTTGGCTCGGTGCAGGTGCCACTGATGGAAACGTTGATTCGTAAACATTAACATTTTGGATGCCTGTGCTATCCCCTTTACTGACTACAGAATCACGTTTGTGATCGTTTATGCAACCTGGAACTGCTTAAAAGCTGTCGCTTCTCGCGTATACCACAGATGCACATCCAAGAAGGAATATTACGGGACCATTTACATCCCAAATAAGTACTCAACATGGTCTTACCGCATCAAAATATGTGTTCGTGGCACTTCAAAATGTAAATCGAGATAATGACCAAACACAAAGTAAAGTGGTATTTGACCGCTTAGAAGTGCGGTTAAATGGTCATCGGGAACCTTCTCAAGAAATTCAGATTGACTATACAAACAATAAAACCGATCGTGCATATCACAATTTATGGCTGAATATGGAGACGGATCTGAAGATTTTCCAACATGATTTCATGACACTGTACCGGAGATATTATGTTCATTTGAACACCTGAAGTTGTTAGTGAATTCATTGTCGACATGTATTTTGATGCACGGGTAGGTGCAGCTCCAGCTGGTGATTATTGATGTGATACTTTCTGAAAAGACACTGTTGTTGGAGTGTTCCTGGTAGTCGAATGAGGGTTCTCGATGCAACTGTGGAAAATTCCTAATTAAGCATATTCGGTATTTAAAAAATAATATCCTTTCACGAAGTAAAGGTCGGCCTCAGTGAACATCACCTGGGAAATATAAAAACGCAATAATGAAACAATTGTTCGGTCACAATAAAACTTTCGCCGGTAAAATTAGCATGAAATTTCCCCGTGTGGTTCACCCAAACACAACTCGCTCAGCATAATGTAACCAAACACAATAATACCTTAAAATTATCAGAGATCAGAGGAGACAGAAATGCAAAAGACAGGTGGAATATTTCCATTCTTTGCAGCCTGCTCTTGGGAGCGCAGAGAGGAGGGTTGAGAGGCCTCATCATCCCAGTTTTCACTCTGAAGGATGGTAGAGATTTCCCTCTGTCTTCTATTTTGTAGCCGCGGATGATGAGGTCTCCTTATCTCATGCCTACGTTGCGGTTCTCACTCTTGTCGCTGTCTCTCCAACTCCTCCTCCCAGTGTTCCATCTGGTGGAAAGCAGCTCTTGGTACTGGTGGAAGTGACTGTGGTGCTGGTAATGGCTGTGTAGGTGTCCTCACCTCAAACTTTACTTCACACAAAGGCCTAAGTATGAGGCGAGGCAGGATCATTTCATTCTTCTCTTTATTCTTTTTCCTGATGCTGATCTCTCTGCTGTTTCTAAAATCTATACTTCTCCGTCTTCGGCCACTTTTAGCATCCTGGCATTCTCTATCTCATCAGGTTTGGGCATCAGGTGTTGCCTGACACGAAGTAAATTCACGTAGGCTTCATTCAACTTGGCTATTCCTGAATACATCTTCATAGGTGGATGAGTCAACAATGGATTGTCAGACTGGAGAGAGCATCGCTTTATATGGCTCAAGCGCGGACACGATAGAAAATATCCCTACAATTTTTTGGGATAGGAACGCTGTATACATAGACAGAGGTCAAAGAGCATATATTCACAGTGGGTTTTTAAACAAACCACCAACACTTTTTCAAAAAGATAACATTTTTTATTCAAACAACAAACAAACAAAACATCATATAACATTATTTTCAAAGAAATTATTTTTGACAAGGATGACAACGTTGTGAAGTAAAGTTAGACTTCCACGGATGGAGGTCATTCGGCCATTGAGGTACGCATAGTTTCCAAGCTAAAGACAAGAGATATCCATAATGGTCACATAACCATCTATCTACATTTTCATCGTTTCTTGAAGAGTGACGATCAAAATAAGTCACTAAATGGTCCATGGAATATCGAAGAATGGGTGAAGAAAATACACCCAATATTGTTCACGCACCATGGAATCTGTACCTTGTAATTTCACAGTATTGAAGCGAGTCGTCTGGGCATTTCTTCTCATAAAGTCGATGATGTCGTCTTCCGAAGCCGGCAATCAATACGAATCAATAAACTCCACACAACCTTCTTCGGGAAAGTAAACGGGTTCCTAGAAGATGACTGTCGTCCGTATTGATGTCATAAGCTTGATGGTCTTGAGGTTTGCGATGAGTCACTTCATCTTGACGGCACAGAAAAGGATTCCAAGAAGCAGTGTATGAAATGTGGTTCAAAAGGTAACAAAGTTCCCGGGCATCCATTTATTTTTTCGTCTTTCACAAGTAATGATAAGTCATCAATTCAATCCTGAACTTTTGCTTGAAAATCTCTGACAAGTAAAGGTCTATTCGCTCCGTCTTCGTACTTTGGGCCAAGAGAGCTTCAATGCGAGGGATTTCCAGAGCAGTCAATGGAGGGGAGGAATGATCACGCAAGTCTTTATACCACTGATGCAACACTGCTTCTTCCGAGATGATACCCCAAGCGTCCTCCAGATACTCGTCCAATTTTTCTTCTTGGCTCATCATCAGACATTTATCGTGCTAAATTTGACTGGGATAATCGTTTTGACATACATTCCTTGGACAATTCCGTAATTTTATCCGCCAGGTGTTTGGAAACACAGGAGACTAAATGTTGTTCTTGCTCTGGCCATCGTGATATCATCATCCCCTCTTCGTCTTTCTGTTTGGGTTCTGCTTCCACCATATCCCCCCATTTCATTTGCAAAGATTCTCCACTATTCAAAGAGGGATAAGTGTCTTTCATAGCTTCTAATAGTCTAGAATGACTTCTCTCAAACTGTTGATTTCTAGAGTGTTGTCGAATTCGGCATACAAGATGACGTTTACCGTCTCGGGTAGAGCTTCTGCAAACTGAAATTCCACACGAATCTGGCTAGATTTTAGAGGGTGGAAATGTCCTTCATCGCTGCCTTGGTCAGGAGTGAAATCAAAAGCCCACAAAGTGTAACCTCCTGCATAATCCTCATACGTAATACCTTTGCTTATGTTGGTCCCTAACTGTCCAGTGGCTTCGTATAGGGACAAGTACGATCTCAAGTAATTCTTCTTGTCTGGAGAAAAGTTAGATTCAAAACGTCTGGTACACAAGGTCTTGAAATCGCGACTGACATCGATTTTGGACACTTTGTAGTGCTTAAAATGGAAAGGATTTTCTCTGGAGGCTTCGGTGAAGGCTGAATTCTTTACGATGCCAATGACTAAAGTTTGTTATTTAAGTACAAATCCACTCAGCTGAACAAGGAATGCTTGAAATGGTTGACGGGAGACACTCTATCATTGGCTTCCAGAGCGGCGCCGGTCACTTCGATTTTGATCACTTTGACTTTCAGGTACTAGTAACTGCTATTCAGATCGATGCAATCTTTGGGCTGTCCTTTGATTTCAAACTCGATGTGAACTGAATCCGTTAAGGATGAGACGGGATGAAATTATACCCATTATGATTCTTTCATCGTAATCATAGTGGGTGGCATGGAAAACAGATCTAGTTCCGACTTGCAACATCTGTTCCAAGACTGTCGGTGCATCATTTTTTCTTTCTCTCTGTTTTTTAATAATCAAAAACGTCTAAGTTTCAGACGGTTCTTCTTTTCTTGGTCTTTCTTGCCCTGTGTGTGTGAAGTCCTCGTCGTCTCATCCTACCTTGTCCTTGATGTGGCATGTCTGACTCATCAGCCTCCAGGGCAATTATAAGAGTTTCTCGCCGGCCTAAAATGTCTTTGCCCATTTAAAGCAAAACATTTTTGCCTGCTCTCAAGAAAGCTTCTTTGGGGTTTTATTTGTTGACTTTGACATTTTGGATAAATTCTTTGCTAAGCGTCAAAGCGGCATCTTTCAAAGCATGCAATCCTCGTGTCACCATTGGTTTCAAAACGGGGGCCACCGAACGAAACGCCGATTTCAAAATATCTCCTAAACCATGTCCTCGCTGTGGAGGGACTCTTGGTACACTGGATACATGACTTACTACTCTTTCGAAAATCCTTTTGGAAAATGGAGTTTCACCGTGACTTTCCCTTTGGTGAATGGAATATTGTGTCCCAGATCTCCTTTTATAGTAATTTTGACAGTGTCAAAATACCACGTACTGACAAGTATATAGTAAGGACGTACACATTTGCGGTGAACGTGATAAGTGTTTTCATCTTCCTCGTCAGTGTTCGTGGGAGAATCCACTTTGAAAGGAATGACACGCAGTAACGGTAAGGAGGTGTGTCTCCCCACTTAGTACTCCACCACATCTGAGTACACGAAAATCATATTTATTCCTTGGTTCAGTTCTACCGGGAATTTCAAATGCTTCACAAAATCCATATTGTTGGTAATGGTTGGTATGGGTACACCCATGATCATCTTGACGTATCCACCCAAGATATCAAACAATCCAGGAGAAAATCTAATACCTACCAAATTGACCACCGGAAATTTCATCAGTATGCGACGAGCGTCTTTATGGTACTCAATGTTGACAGATTTGTTCAGTTGTGTGGTCAGGATTTTCTCAAACACGGCATCAACATGTTATCAATCGTGTTCACCAGCTGTTGATCGCTAAAATAATAGCAAGCAAGAATTGTGAACAGATAGGTTACCATTTAAATTTGTCGGTCGGTCGATCTATCTTAGTGTCATCTAGAACAGATGTGTGATTGTTGATGTAATTTTGCACTTATTCATCATAAACCTAGACCTTTAAAAAGGTTTGATTTTCAAAGATGTTTATATTTTGTGTAGGGTGAATCATTTCGACTAAAGCCACTTCCAAATGGTAATTTGTGAAACAGCAAAAATTTGTTTTTGGGAAGCACATCCATGGAACTGTCTCTAGGTAACGTTAAGTAAAATTGGTTATTCCTAATTCCAGAGTTCTACGAGGGGTCACTGGAGGTCACAGGATTGTCTAAAAGAGGATTGTTGTTGTTGCTTGGCTGGTGACTTATGGGAGGGTGACTGACGTTGGCCGCACGACTCTCGTTGTTACTGTTTGAGTATTTCAGGAAAGGATTGGGAAAAAGTGACCGATGCAGCTGCTAAGTAAAATTAGCCACAATTGTTTGTCTCCTTGTTGTAAACTGAAATTGGCAATGACAGCACCGATGACAAAATACACCACAAACGTTTGGCGGAAAAAGACGATTTGCGTTTTAGGCACACGTTCTTCACACCACACACACAAGGGTTGTTTTTGTAGATCTTGCAGAGAAGACCTGGGTGAAGAAGTGGTCACTGCTGTAGTGGCTGAGGCTATGTTGAAGGGCATGATGGTCACTTCTTTTTTTATAGTTGATGAATTGCGAAGCGTCGATTCAAGAGTCAAAACTGGGAGGATATCCCTTCCAACGTACTTTGACTTCTTTGACACGTTGTTTTCCCACTTTACGGGCGCTTCGATCGAGAATACATTCGATGTCGTAACTTCGTCCATTTACTGGTCACGCATCGTAACTCGGGCAAGTACAACATTCCTTTTAACACTTCCCCGTTCATGTCTTCTAATATAGAGACTCCATGATGACGGCCACGCAATCGTCCTATGACAACACAAAGTGTTGTTGGTAAACACCTCCATGGAACTGTCACTGGGTAACGTTAAGTAAAATTGGTTGTTGTTGTTCATAATTATAGAGTTCTGCTGTCCGAGGGGTCACTCGAAGTCAGAGGAGTGTCTAAAAGAGGACTGTTTTGTTGTTGGGTTGGTGAGTGGCGTCAGGCACAAGACTCCCGTTGTTCAGGATTGGGAAGAAGATAACCGATGCATCTGTTCAGTAAAATGGTCCACAATTGTTTGGCTCCTTGTTGCAAACTCAAATTGGCAATGGCCGCACCGATGACATAATACGCCACAACGATTTGGCAGAAAAAGACGATTTGTGTTTTAGGCACACTTTCTCCACACCACACCCACAAGGGCTGCTTTGTAAAAATCGCAGAGAATAACTCGGTGAATGAGTGGTCTATGCGGTGGTAGCAGTAGCTGAGGTTGTATGAAAGGGCATGATGGTTACTTCTTTTAGAGCGGATGACTTGCGAAGCGTCGATTCAAAAATAAAAACTGGGAGGATATCCTTTCCAACGTACTTTGACACGGCGTTTTCCCACTTTACGGGTTCTTCGTTCGAGAATGTTTTCAGTGTCGTACACTTCGTCTTCTTTTTTGGTCACACGTTGTAACTAGGGAAGTAAAACCTTCCGTTTAACACTTCCCCGTTCATGTCTTCCAATTTATAGACGGCAGGATGACGACCACGCACTCGTCCAGTGACACGAAACAATTCGGTGCTCCAGTTGGGTAATTAACCTTTGTCGAAAGTGCGTTTGGTTTTGCCAATGCGCACCCAACCTCCTGCTGCCAAGACTCTACCTTTCTTGGGGACAGCCACAGTCGGGGAGGTACAAAAGAGACGCTCAAAGACGGTCACTAAGATGTCGGGAGTCAATTATAAGGGGGGAGGCACACCCGATGCTCCGATGGCAAGATTGGTTGTACGCTTGGATCGGGTGCGGTCAGACTTCGATGTACTTGAGAATGTGTTGATGCGTACAATATTTCCACATGCGGTCTTTCAAACTGCGTTGAAACCATTCCACGATGCTGACTTTGTTTTCGGGATTCTCGGTTATGAAGAAATGAATGTCTCGTTTCTTTAATTCGTTTTGAAAAGCTTGGTTCAGGAGTTCGGTGGCTTTGTCGGTTTGCATTTGAAGAGGGTGACGACCACTTTGTTTCAACACCAGGTTGAGGGCTTGCACTAAGTGCTAGATGTGGAAGTCAATGGCACGACCCAGGAAAATATGGAAAAGACGTCGATGACACTAAACAAATATTTATAGCCACGATTGTAGGTGGCCAAATGAGAGATATTGGCTGAATCGGCTTGCCATTGATGATCGATACTCTCCACTCGGGTGCGACTTCTGAATTTTTTTCGGTAGAATGGGTATATACAAGGTGTATGTGGCTTGTTCTTGTAACCTTTGTTGCACTTTAGGCAAACGAACACTTTTCAGTCGGGTTTTGGTAGCACGATACAATTTCTGAACTCATCCGTATCCCGCAGGATGGGCTGGGTCGTAGTAAATGCTGGCTAAAACATTCTCCATCAGGACCTTTTTCTTTTTTTAATAAGTCACCCACATATCAATGATGCTACTATTGTCTACCTGTGGTATTTTCTTGGAATGTAATGATTTGCGTGTCCGACGAGAAATAGGTGTCGAGGAGGATGTCTCAACAGGGGTAATCGGTTCTTTTTCACTTCTGTCTTGACTTTCCTTTTCTCTTCTGAGGAAGACGGGGTGCCAGCATCTTTTAATCCAACCTATTCTGGATGTAGGTGGTGTTGTTAACTTGTATATTTTCTCTAGTGGTGTTGTTAACTTGCGTACTTTATCTGGTGGAGTTTGAAACTCTTCTTCTTTTCCTGTCTTGGTAGCTAGGGGTGGTGGTAATGGACTTTTCAGCAAAGTCTTGAAATCTTTCAGAATCGGTGAAAGAGCTGAAATCGCTGAAACACTTGACCATATCGTGGCAATTTTTCAGTTTCTGACAAATCGCTGCGATCCAATAACGATTGCAATCCATGTTGTAACTGTGACGTCACGTTCAAATGAGCATTAGGATATAAATGCAGGATTCGTTCTTGCCAACGATGGAATTTCATCAGTTTTCGTCCTTCCATCAGATTCCAAAGGTCACCTCTGAGATCTTTTGACACCAGAGGTCCCTTTTATCTTCTTGGTTCCTTTTATCTTTGATATATCCCTTGTGAAGTAGCTTCCGTTATGAGTCCTGTAATGATTGGAACAACACCACCTACATCCAGAATACTCCTTTCACCAATGGTGTTAACAACAGGTGAACAAATCCTCCTCGTTGCACCAACATCTTTTTCTTTTGTCGAATGGGTATTTTCTTTTTAACCATTTGGCGAGGAAGGTGTCGATGCTTAGCTAAGCATTAATTGTGATGTTGAGACAAAGGTATCGTGCCTTTCAAGACATTCAGACAACATTCGCACACGGTATCGATGACGTCTTTGGTGGCAGTTTGAATCATTTGTTTCCGCATGGGTGGTGGAGCTTTTGACAGGACGGACAACAAGTCCCATCGTTTGGGTAAACGAGGATGCAGTCCATTCATTTTCTTTCCTTTGAGGGTAGAAGAGAAATGGCACTGGGGGTGATATCATTGTTTGTTTGTTTCGGAGCACACACACAAAATACACTGACGTCGATAACTTAGCACAAGCCCTTTATCTTGATGTTGGCGTTGGTATTTTTGAAGGAGTTGGTTGGATGTGTAACAAAGCTGTTTGAGGATATTTTTTTTCTTCTATAATTTAACCAAACAATCTTTCCCTTTGTTTGCTCCTCCTGAGACTACTGCAGACGCAGTCACCGTCGCTACAGGTGGTGGTTTGGAAATGTAAGGTTGCGTCCGGACTGTAGTGCGTCCCTTGCGGTTAGAAGTCGTTTTCTGGGCCTTTTCTAGGGGATTTTCTTTTTGACATTAGGTTCATTGTGATCCCGTTTTAAGACAGAGCGAATGAGGACACCTCCTAGAGAACTGCTACCACCACGTTTCAAACTGATTTGCTTATTGGTTTGAGTGTCGATACGGAAATCTGCCAGTTGTGTTAATGCTACTCTTTGTCTCTCAAAATAGCGTTTGTTTTGATGTGGAATGTGAATGATGCCTTGCAGTAACTGACGTGCTGTCAACGTAAACCACCGTAAGACTTCTTTGAGACTGGATTCTAAGAAACAAACACGTATTTGTGGATATTTTCGCAACTGATGCCGTACAAGGCACGAATCAATTTGACGGGAAGATGAGACTGAAGGGACAGCATGCTGACCATCTGTGAGACAGACTCAAAGTGTTTGAGGTTTTTATAGATTTATTTTGTTAAGTCGACGGGGACTTGTAAACGACAGGCCCTCATTGGTGAAGCAGACTGGTACAAAATCGTAAATAATGTGGGGTGGGTGGGGTTTAAATGCACGAGTAACTAGGCGCATCGGATTTAGGTGGCATCGTCGTAAGCATGAGTCAGCCATGGAGTTCCTAACCGTTTGGCTAACACTTGCACTTCATATTTATCTCTAGGGCTTTTAAACAAGACCATTTATTGAGCATTGAGACTGATGGTGCGGTGGGCTTTACTTTGTTGAAACAAATTTTGGGTGACGTAAATGACACTGGCATTACGGTAATGACCTTTGCGCGTAAACCACAGCATTATTTCTTCTTCGTCTTCTCCTAACTTTCGTCGAAAATGACCAGATGTTTTTCACTGGGGTCAGACACGATCCCTTCGTCTTCACCAAGACAGCCTTCCACAAACACGATGGAATCGCCGTGACGTTCTCACAGGAGGCTGTACGCCAATTGCCATTCTTTGTAACACCTCGCAATACGTTGAGGTGGACGATCGATCAAATGATGTTTATGTTCGATCAAACGTTTGACAAATTCGGTTTAGCCTGAACCACTCGGACCAGCAATTAACATGTTAAAGGGATGGCGAAGATACAAGGCTTCCCAACTGGCACGATCTAAGTGTTCGTCGATGACTTTGAAAGTGGATGAAGAGGGAGCAGAGACAGCAGATGCAGCCATAGTGCAGGGAATGTCACTTTTGACACGAAGACAGACAATGCAAGAGTTTTTATACTTTTTTCAGGACACTTTATTTCAACACATTTTTAAAATTCAACACGAAAGACAAAAATACATAAAAGCCTAATGGTTAAGTCTATCGATAAAATACACATTAACACGATCAAAGTGGAATATAGACAAGTCACTGTACAACATTAGTTTTGACGAAGGTGTGGTGTCGTAGGGACAGTTTGTAATGTTCTTAGACTCTCTACACTTGGCACAGTCACACAGGTGTCCTCCTGGAATGACCTTTCGGGGATGTCCATTTAAATGACGGTCCTGTCCTGAATGGGGTGGTTTTCCTAGGTTACGGGTTCTTCTGACACTGCAGTTAACACAGGTTTAAAAGTTACTTTTTCAATGTTCGTTTGAATTTATGATCACAAATCTTGGGCATAGTGTGCCACATCTTTGGTCCAAGCTTCGAAACTCTAACTTTTCCAGTCACGTACATCTATCCAGTGAGGTTGTAAGTCAAAAGCTACACACACATCTTCATAAACATCTTCATTGCCTAAAAGCTGACGAATCCTCGAGAAATATCGAGATGAAGCGCAAGACTTTAAAAGAATGAGTCTCTCGTGCACATTTAAAGGTACCATTCTCATGTTTCTGGTGGTATCTCACAGTATAGATCATACGTATCCAACAAGAAATCCGCTGGTAAACGAAATCCCACAAAGCAAGTCACTAAGGCATACACTATACGACGACCCAAATTCATTTGATACAGTGCTCGTAAAAAATGTTGGTAGTCCACCAGTCTGAATATTGTCAATGACTTCCTTCTATGGAATCTGTTGTTTCACGAGTGATAAAGGTCGTGGCATGGTAATCAGTTTTTATACCCTCTCTTGCTGAAGGTAATACATGTACTTTTGAACAGAAGCGGCTTTATTTCAGTGCCTTATCAAAACTGTTTAGTCACTATCTCACACACCACACGTCGCACAGAAGTTTTCTCTTGAACCAAGATTTGTTTGTTTCTGTTGAAACTCTGTGTACTATGGTCATCTTGTAAGTACAATAAGTGGCATCCAAAGCTTTATGAATCTCACGTAATTCATCAAAGTCTGACCAATGGAGCACTTTGAAATGAATCAGTCCTCTTATACTATTCAGGTACCAGTGATTCCAACATCATTAACAGACCAACTCTTGGTAAATGCGTTCTCTCAGTTCAATAGGTAGATTCTGAATGTATTCTTATAAACTAGACATTCATAATAATGTATTTCTTTTGTTTGAGGTAATAAATGTACTTTTTGCATATAACTGATCGAACTCCAGTGGGGATTCCAAATATTTTAGTCACTAGTTCACATACCACACACCGCACATAATATTCCTCTACAGGAAAGCGTAAAAGAATTTGGTAATCCTCTAACTCTTCCTCTGGGATTCGCTATAGTATGGCTAGCTTGTGACAAGTGGGATGAGTAACAACCAAAGACTTCTGGTCTTCGTCCAGTTGAACAATGTCTGACTATTGGAAAGCTTTCAAAAGTAATGAGTTCTCAAATAGCATTCATGTAATAGTGATTCAAAAATTGGTGAAGTACTGGATGCAGTTGTTGGACTTATATTTTGCCACACTCTCGGTAAATGCGTTCCCTCAGCTCTAGAGGCAAACCACGATTGTTCTCTTGTAAAGTGTACATAATTTTGGGACCGCCACTAGCAAACCTTAAAACCTTGTTGTCGAGCTGCTCGCCCGTCCAGGATCATAAACGATGTCCTTCGATGTCAGGGTGTCGACGACCCTGGCGAGCGATGTAGGTGCAAATGTTCGTGTCTAAACGATCTCCTGACTGGTGTAACGTAACATTTTTAAGCAAGCATGAGCTGTCACGTAAGCCGCAATGATGACATTTCCAAATTCGTCGGCCTCTACAAAGTCCAACTCTTCTTCGTAATTGACTAAGATCAAGTATTCACGAAGGACATCCACGTGTTTTATGGTTTAAATTTTCTCGTGAATCATCTGAAAGTAGCGGGAAGGACAGGACAAGTACAGTGTCTTGGGTAAACTCGGTCGTTGTTCCATTTCGCCCCACAAGCAATTCAACATCACTTTGGTAAACGATTGCCTTCCTTCGTTTTTCTCAGCGTGGAATAAAGTGAGGCCTTCCTGCTCCAATTATTTCTCTTAGAATTTAACTTGGTCTTCGGGAGTCAGCCACCAGAAAGGATAGCCGCTGACTTCTTCTTTCATTTTCAAGCAGGCATCAACGTAGTCGGCGAAAATGCCTTTCTGAGTCTCGTCGCCCTTGTGGTACAGTTCTCTCTTGGGAAAGTGGAAAATTTCATACACTTCTGACAGTTGGTATCCCAGTTCCAGATCTTTGAACAATTCTATGTTGACCCACGTTCCCGTCAAGGTGCGTTCTTTCTGGGTGTGTTGACAAGGATGGTCTTGGTTGCTCGTTGCGGCACAAGTAGGGCACAAGGGAAGCATGAGTTTTCCTTGGCAATGGTGAGGTAAAACGGGATGGTACACGTCCGTGGGAGGCAATACTTCACATTTAATCAATCCTTTGTATTGCTGAATGTTTTCCACGTCGATGTGTTCCGTCAGCAATTGCGGGTGCCCTGCGGAAAAAGTGACAAACTTTTCTTACGTAAGGATACAGAGAACACACGTCCAAGTATCGTATTTCTTCTCCTTTCTCCTCGTCGGCATGGTACAACAAACAGGTGGCGTTTGTCCGTCCTCCTTACAAACTATCCCGCGGTTCAGATGGGCCACCAGCTTGTAACTTTCGACGATACGTTTAAACTCAGGATCGGTTTTCAGACGGTGATCGTACTCGTGTTCCCACATTTCCACCACTTGGTATTCTTGCTGTTCTAACTTACACGATCTTATGGTTTTCTAAGCCTCAGCTGCCAATCGAATACGTTCCGGTCGTCTTTTCTCCTATTCCGTTTCGGGCGTGTTGGGTCCATTTGTCTTCAATGTCGCACAAGTATTGTAGCCAGTGCAGGGCTTTGACCAAGTATTTACTTTAGACAAAATTGGTCCTGTGAGGGCGGATGACAGCCAGAGTGTGTTCAGGAATAAGTCGTTGCCGGTACACTAAGGAACACGCTGCAAAGGATCAATCCCTCCGTGCTCCATGAACAGTTCTCGAAATTTTCCACAGCATCGCCGTAAAATGTCCACGTCGGAAGAACAATACTTTAACATTTCTTCCTGAACGTCGAAGGTGTCCGAGGCGTGGGTGTGGTACCAGGCGTAGAACGCTTCTTGTTGTTCGGTGCGCATGTTGTTGGGGTCGTAGTAGTGAGCATCAGACAAATGGGGTAGAACGGCGTGTTCATTGGCTTCGGTTTTGAAAAAATGCGGCAAAATAACCTTTGGCAATTTCTGTCATTCCAAACGTTTTAGGAATTCGGCTCAATGACATTGCAAAGTAACTCATCGAATCTTTAAGCTACACTTGTCCCACTTGCATGGAAATGATTTTGGCTCCGTTCAATGTCTCTTTAAAACATTCGGTACCTTGTTCCCTATAGTATTTCAGAAGAAATCGTCCATCGTTCTCCGAGAAATTGTGAGCCATCACCGTGGCGGAGCGATGGCAATCTCCGTAATGTTCGATGTCCTCTTGTCTCCACGTCTCGTCGATGGGGTCTAAGATCCATTGGGCGAAATCGGCTAGCGTGTTCGGTCCTAGAAAGATTTGTCCACTACCACCTGGAATGTTGCTGCAGTGAGAGCAATGACTAAAGATAGGCTCTTGGATGCACTTCTCGCAAGCTCGGTGAGCCACGCAGAAATTAGGAATGTGAATGCCAGTCTCTTGCATGCGTTCGAAATCGAAAAAAAATGAAATTGCCTTTCTTCTGGTCATCTTTCTCATCATGTCCACGACATGGCGACAAATGGGACATCGCTGCTGTCCTGGACATAGTGAGCCTTGGCATTATTGGTACGTATGCCTTGTTGACAAGTAGGGCACAACCTCAGCGGTTGATACGCACTTTTCTGCTATGAACATTGCGTCTTCTAAGGTTGTTGGTAACAGGTAAGGCTGACAAAAGTGCTCTGACAAGCAAGGCAACGCACTCGTTCTTGTCCTTCGTCAAGACAGGCTTTAGAGGCCAATCATCCCTCACATTTCGATCCACAATTCTTGTGTTGCTCTCGATTGTTATAGCCATAGTTACATTTCTCACAATAATATATGTATCGCATGAATCTGATGATACTGGTGATGGCATTGAAATGTTCATCGTGATTATAGACGTGAATGTATTTTCAGTCTTTGAAATCTTTGCCTCGAAACAACAGAGGTCCACGCACTTCTTGAAGGTTCACTTTCAAGGTGTAGCGTAGAGCTAAGATGTCTTGCAAATTTTGCATTTCAGGAATGCCACATGATGTGTCTTTGGATATCCCCAGCTTTCTGTAACAGGAGTTCTGCTTCTCTTTGTTGTTTGGCTCAGTCCGATGGTTGAATAGTTTTCCAGGCTCTTTTCCCTTCCCCCGTGACTTTCTTATCGGCATACATTCGTCCCACCACGATGGTGAGGGCTAAACACATCCTGTCTTGAGGGTTTTGAATTCGGAAGAGGCTCCTTTTGGTGCTGCAGAGGTCATCCACCTGTTTGCGTCCGGTCCCTTTGGGAAGAGAAATGTGGGCCATGTACAGTGTTGCTTTTCCATCGATGATGTGAAACTTGTGGTTGGACTGCTGCACGTGTTGAATCTTGTCGATGACTTTGGAAGGTGTCAATTATGATGGCCTGCTAAACTCGATCCAAACGGGGGACATCAGACTGTCACAATAAATGGAAAGTGTCAAGCGATCGTCTACTTTGGCTTCACATTGCCGTTCCAGTGTGGTTAACTAAGAATCCCACAGATCGGTGGTGAACCCCTCTGCATTCTCAAACTGTACGTGGGACACGAAATCTTTAAACTTCACTGTGTACGTGTAGACTGTCGTTATAAATTTTCAAGGAGAGCGTTTATCCGTCTTTCGAATGTGGTAGTAATTTTCAAGAGTTACTGGTAGTGAACTTTGGTGTGGTGTAGACTCACTGGGTCTGGATTCTGGTTCATTCATGTCATCTTCAAAATCGCTGGCATGGATGTAAGAAAGACTTTACCTACTGCGCGAGGTGATAAGTAACGTTTCTGTCTCTTACTTTCTTCTCCTTTCTCCACGAAATGACGCGATCGTTTCATCTTGAGTTCTTAAAGTCAAATGACTAAATTTTAAAAGTCATGGTCCTCTACATGAATGTAAGAACAGTGTCTTCCGTATATAAATGGCCTGTGTCTTCCCTCAAAGTATTCATTTCACTCTCAATCCGACAAGAAAGATGGAAGAGCCAACACAGATCGAACTTCTGATCAGAGCTTTGCGAGGTGTCTTGCGAAGGTTTTCTTCAGTGAAGCCGACGGATTACTCCTCTCCTTTCGAGATAAAGGTCAAGCTACTTGCTATATCTGGCAGAAGAAAGGATATTGGTCTTCCAAATGTCCACAACGTCAAAGCAAGACAGATGCCAAAAGAGACAAAAGTCAAGATACTTGTTATCATTGGCAAGAGAAAGGACATTGGTCTTCAGACTGCCCCAAGAAACAACATGAGCAGGAGGAAGAGAGGGGTTCAGAACAGGTGGAAGAGGTACCCTCCAAAAAGGGAAGAACTCAGACACGTCCAGAAAGAGATAAAAAGAAGACGAAAAGAAAATGAGGAAGAAGAGGAAAAACCTGTGAAAGTGAAGAAAGTCAAAGAAGGGGAGAGTGAAAAATGACAGAAGAACTTTTGAAGGTGATGTGTTTTGAGTTAGATTGTACATTTGCAACAGAATAGATCAGAACAAAAAATGTAAATGTCTCTTGATTTTGAATTTTAGAATAAGGATCTAAACTCGCGCACTCACACACACACACAGACACACACATACACACACGTCGATCATGGGGCAAAAAAGGGGATTTGAGTTTTACTTGATCTTGGTAAATGAATATTATCTTTTTTCGAGAGTTATGGGTGCCCCTGATTAGGGCCGTTTTGTGTTTGTTTGTTTGTAATGAGCTTTAACTGCCTTATCCCTTTGCCATGGCTAAGGCCTACTTTTTGAATGTTCCTTTCGATGATTTGCTAGAAATAACTAGGGTAGGTATCTCATGCGTAGTGGAAGTGTTAACGGGATTGGAGTGTTTGGCTCGGGAAGGTCATTTTCTCTTGGGTCGTATTAAAGAAGTGTGATACATTTATTTCAGGCTCCTTAACTCTGCTAAAATGTCTTATTACCTTCACCGTTTGGCTTTCACTGCCCCCCCCCCTCCTAGATTTTGTTTCTTCTCTGCTTCTTCTTATTCCTGTAGTTTTCCTCTTGCCTCTTAATCTTCCCGGTGTTGCTGTTGAATGAGAAAGGCGTGTTCTGCTTCCTTCTGCTGTTGCGAAAGCTTCTCCAGTTGTTATTTCTGTCTCTGTTTAAAATCCTCGACGTGTGGTAAGGAAGGAGAAGGCGGCGAAGGTGCTGCTACAAGAACTAATTCTTGCGAAGAATAGAGAAAATCTACTAAATCCCAATTAAAATCAGCCTCTTCTGGAAGTTGGACCGTGTTTGATTTGGTAGCCGTTGCTATGCCATCACTTCTCGTATCCTCGGCTGGTGCACCCCAATTTATCGTCTTCTTAGTTTCCGCCATGTTCTATCTCTGTCGATCCGCTCTTCCACTATAAATAACCTCAGTTATGTTTGTCTCTTTGTTCATTGTATATGTGTATAAAGTAATATGACCCGCCTCGCCAGGCGATATTTGTGTTTGTTGGTCAGCACCGCGTGGAGGTTCGTTCCCGCCAGCCAAGCGTTGTATCTTTTTTTCACCGCTGTCACTGTTTGGCTCGATTGAGGTCAGCCACTTGCAATATTGTTGCCAATGTCCATTACCGTGACGTCACCCCTGTTCCATTTCCCTTGTCGCTAAACAAAACCAATTCTTTTTGTCAGTATACAAGCCCAATATTTCCCATGATAAATTCACTTTGTCGCCAATTTTAATATGCCCATTTTTAACATTGAATCGCCATTGGCGCTGATGTGGCCCCATTCACTACTCATGATGCCCCGGTGCTAGACATCTCTATAAACTAGCGATATGGCAGAAAAATTGTTAAAGGTAAGTTAGAAATCAAAATCACACACACACACACACACACACACACACACACACTGAACGGGAAAAATCCGTCATGTTCCAATTGCATATAACCGTACTTATTTCCTCCCTTTGATTTTATTATATCCCTTGAACTGATAACAAATAATGATATTTTAATAAATAAAAGTTATTTGTTCTAGATAAAAAATCACAAACTGGATGAAATTTATTTTTCTTATATACACTTAATTAGTTCATGATAGGCGCTTTTCTTCTTCAAAATCTGTATATTTTGTTTTGAAATGTTATCATAAACACTTATTACAATGCGCCAATTCTATTTAGAATGTATAGACAAGACAGACAGAATGATATATACTTAGGCAAACATTAAACGTTTAAGTACGTAAATTTTTAATATGTAGTTTGGTCCATGCTTCTACAGTACCACGAAACTAACTTTTATGATATTTAAATACTCTGCTCAGAACTCTTGTATGTAAATTTTAAATCGCGAATTTCATGTAAAACTATTATATTTATATAATAAAATTTATATAGTAAAGTTTACGAGTGGTTGGATTTCATTACAGTCTTTAGCTAAATGCTATTAGCAGGTTTTCCCGGTATCACCTTACAGACTGCACTTAAAAAAAAAATGCGTGTGAGTCGCGCAACTGATGCTCCTTCTTGAGAAGTACAGTCTGTTGTAGTATCCTTTGCCATGGCAAGAACAAAGCAAATTTAAGAAAAAAAAAGAAGTCGGCAAGTCAAGCGACAAGCCTTCACCCTTTAGGACACGTATTCTCAAACTTTTGCACTTTTCAACACACGTGCACTATCTCATTCGCGCGCCAAAACCGCGACTCACATAGGTGCATTCATAAAGTCCTGTTAAGGGCTACTATTACCTATACATTACTCAAAATAATCAATCATGGCTGAAGCCAACCATATCAGAGAAGACCTCTTCCTCTCCCAATATTTCCAGACAGAGCAGGAAGACATAGAAAAAGGGAGACTCGTTAAAGCCTATAGGGTACCCTGGGTACAGGCACTCGACCTTTCCCAAATAAACCTCAGTGAAAGACCCACGAACATTCTAATCCTGGAAGCACTAGCAGCCAGAGGACTTAAGGACAAAATTGATAACTTTCATAGCATTGGAAAAGAAATATACTTACTATATCCCAAAGAAAACAAAAAACTCCTACCTGATGGAAACATTATTATTAATGACCAGCTAGTAAAGGTGACGAGAAATTCATTGACGTATATATCTCAAAATTCCCACACGAAATCCCCCTCTCAGTGTGCAAAGAGGGATTTGAACAAAGGACGCAAGTCCACATTATAGACATTAAAAGAGACACTTACAAGGCCATCCCAGGCCTCCATAATGGCAAAATCATAGTAAAAACTGAAGCAAAAGATGCAGGGAAAATTCCTGAATTCTTCAAAATCTATGGAATACCCATAGCCACATGGTATTACAATTGCCACCTGAGCAGGCCATGTACAACATGCAATGATGTAGGACACAGCAAGTGGAATTGTCCCCACAAAAACCAAACAATCTCACAAAACATGAACCAAAGAAAAAACACCAACATACGCACAAACAGTAGCAAACTCCGTTGAGAGAAACAATACAGACAGTGATGACACTGAGGAAGAGATGGACATTCCATCCCCCTCCCCCCCCCCCAAGTAGCAGATCACATTCCAGTTCCAGAATACCACCCACATCACCTTATAAGGAAACGCAACACACACCGGACACTGATGCATCTGCACCAGAAGACACACCACCACCCACCCACAATGAAGACACCCTAACACAAACATTCGAAAGTACACAAGAAACTATGCAAACTGCACAGGCCATGTCTAGAAGGAGATAAAACAAAAAAAGGAAAGCTAGCACGCCACAAGCAAACAAAGCCAAAAAGCATTCACCAGCACAACAACAACAACAATCCAAACAAACAAAACCAGAAACAATAAATACAAAGGCCATTAAAGGGCTCTTACAAGAACTTTCCATTAAACCAACCCCTGAAACAAACAATGCCAACAACACAACCAAAACAACCAACCCCAACACCAACACCAACGCTAACCAAATCGAACATTACCACTACAGACACACACACCCACCACCTAATACACAGACACAACAACCCCCAACACAGAATAAAAAGGACAAATCATCTTTCGCTACACCCCCAACCAGCCCCCAAAGACAGAAATCTAAGAAAACGACAATCATAAACAACAACAACAAGGCAAACACCACCAACAATCGTGAGGAAACCCTAACCAAGAAAACCAACAACAACAACAACAACAATACTAACAACACTAACACTACTAACAGCAATGACAACCACAAACACAATACTAACACTTCTAACACCACAACAACAATGACAACCATAAATAAACCCCATACTCATATACACCATAATACTCAGTTTAATCCATTTTTAACCACTTTTCCTAGTGAAAATGGAGTCTGAAATCCAACTAAACATTTTTTCACTCAATAGCAATGGTTTAAATATTAAAAAAGCTGACAAATTAATTGATATAGCCCAAAAATATGACCTAATTTGTATACAAGAACTGCATCAAATCACACAGAACGTAATCAAACATATAGAAGACAAATTAGATGCACTTTTTCTTACAAACCTTAATGCAAAGGAAAGATTTTTAGGAGTAGGAATTATTGTTAATAAAAAATGGGTCAATTCAAAATGGAAAATTCTTGAAACCCCATCGGATTTAAAAGGCAGACTTATTCACCTACTGCAAACAATTTGCATGTAATAAATATATATGCACCAACTCAAGTTAAACAGAGAACATTGTACTACAATAAATTAATAAGATACACACAAACATATAATGCTGAAAACACTATTATTATAGGTGATTTTAATATGGTTGCAGAAGAAATTGACAAGTCCATGGGCCTTGCAAAGTATGATAAAAGACAACACAAATTAAAGAATTTATTAACAACAATAATTTATTAGATTCATATAGAATTAAACACCCAAAGAAAAGAGAGTACACTTACACCTATACAGACTCAACGGAATCAAGGACAGACAGAGTATATATTAATAATCAATATGAAAAAAAATTAATTGATAGTAAAATATTATCTATTCAAATCTCGGATCATAAACAAATAGAAATAACTCTCAAATTAAACAGACAAAAGAAATGTGGCAAGAGCACCTGGAAAATGAATAATTCCATTTTAGAACTTCCAAAATATAGACAAGAAACAATTAACCTACTACAAAATTTAGAACACACATATGCATACTATTGCTGGGATGAGGTAAAACAAGAAATTGCTGAAATAACCAATAAAAATTCCAAAATGTTACAGGAAAATAATAAACTGATTGAGCAAGAATGCAAAAAATTAATTGAAGACCCAAACACACCTAATAACCAAAAAGAAACCTCACAAAAAATTTTAAACCAGATAGGGAATTACAAAACACAAGGCACCAAAATTAGAGCAGGGAAATTTGACCCTTTATACTCCACTGGAAAAAATATATACTCCAAAGAGGAGATAAGGAAAGCCTCGGAAAGGAATTTATCCAAATTATCCGAAAATGGAAAAATAATTGAAGGGAAGAAACCCATACTAAACTATATCCACTTATGAAGACTTATACACATCTCAAAATATTAGTGATGAAACAATTGATATGTATCTAGGAAAAATTAATCTACCCAAAATCTCTAAGGAATCCAAAGACAATTGTGAATCTCTTATAACAGAAATGGAAATTTCCATAGCGATAGTCCAGCTCTCTCCCAACAAATCACCGGGAGAGGATGGTCTAACTGCTGAATTCTACAAAAAATTTAAAACATACTTAACCCCAATACTAAAGAATATTTATGAAACATCTCTTAATAATGGTGAAATGACAGACACAATGAAAGGAGGTATTTTAACTTTAATTTACAAAAATAAAGGACTACCAGAAGATTTAAAAAACTGGAGACCTATCTCTCTAATCAATCTAGACTAAAAAATACTAAGTAAAATTCTAGCCAATAGAATCAAGGAAACGATGGAGGAAATAATTAACCCTCATCAAACATGCGGTGGGCAAAAAAGAGATATTGCAAACAATACCCTATTATAAAAAATATACAAGAATATATGGAAAATAAAAAAATTGGAGGTGCACTTATCCTGTTCGATCATGAAAAGGCATTCGACAGAATAGAAATTAATTATATTATTAAAGTACTCAAAAAATTTGGATTTGGTATGGGATTTATAAATTGGATCACTACACTATATAACAATATTAACTCTAAAGTTCAAGTCAATGGAGCGAAAACCAAACCATTTAAAATTTCACGTTCAGTAAGACAAGGGTGCCCGATATCTATGTTACTGTACGTCACAGGCATTGAGGTTCTCCAAAAAGCAATCCAACAAGACGACAAAATTAAAGGTATAAAAATACCCAATATGGAAAACGAATGCAAAACGTTTCAGCATGCCGACGACTGTTCTAATATCATAACTATCAAGGCATCATACACCTTTTTGATAAACCAATACAAAGATTTTGGAAGAGCATCGGGCCCCCAAATCAATACAGAGAAAACAGAGATTCTATTAATAGACAATTGGAAAAATAACCCGGCATGACTCCCCAAAAACCAAATAAGACATCAAATTAAGGCATTAGGAATCTTTCTAGGAAAAGATAGCAAAACACTTAACTATATACAAATGAAAAAAAAGATTAGAACACCATATTGAATCCTGGACAGATAGAAATTTTAGTTTTGCACACAAAATACAAATCGCTAAAACATATTTATATAACTCGTTATGGTACGAGTTCAATATAATAGAATTTGAAAGACTGTATCTCAACAAACTTGAATCATTTATTATGAAGTTCCTATGGAGGAAAATACACAGAGTAGCTAAACATACTCTACAACAAAAAAAAAAAAAACAGAAAGGGGGGGACAAGGACTACCTAACCTGACAACTAAACAACAAACCAACATTATGTTCAGACTAAGTAATTTATCACCAAAACCTACATACTTCTGGCAAGGACTATATATATATATACTGGTTTGGGAAATTATTGGACAACAAAATTGAAATACAAAAAAAAAACACTTTAAAAATGACTAACGATACACCCAAGCCCTTCTGTAAAATACACCTAACAATAAAAAAAATTCCAAACTAAAACAGAAATATGGCAATTGTCAGAAAAGAAACTAATAAAAAATTGTATCTATGAATTAAACACAAACTAAACAACACTGAGATTAAAGAAAAAAAAACTAAATTGGACGAACATTTGGAAGTAATGCAAAGGGATAAAAGAACCCGAAAAACAAGTCAATATCTATCTGTACTTACATAATGCATGGTGGGCAGGAGAACATGCATACCTAAGGAATATAATGCCCTTTATTCCCAAATGTCTCTTTTGTAATACTGAAATAGACAGGAAAAAACACATAATTCCAGACTGTAAATACTTCACCAATACTAGACAGAAAATAAAGAATGAAATTATCAGGAAAAATGGGAACTTTAACCCAAATAACTTACTATACACAGACCAAATTTCAAATAAGAATATATATTCAGAAATAACCAGTTTTATAAATATGGCAATAAATGAAAGAAGGAATAAAAAATGGGCCAATGAAACCCCACAATAACTTCTGAAAAGCCTAAAAAGGCTAGTTGAAATAACATAGAAAAAGTTTCAAAGTTCCATCACGTCAGCTTGATGGAAAATTTCAATCCCTTTCCTAGCACTTAGCTAGAAGAAAATAAAAGTAAAACCATCTGGCTATCACGTGGCCTCGTCACCGGAAATAGTTCCAACATACATATACACATTTCTTCAGCAAAATAGGAGTTTTACTACACCTGCGAATAAATTATTCGCCGCTGTAGCCTCCCTACACTACATGTTCCTTTTGCAACATGTATAATCTTTCCAAATTATCTCAACAACTGTATACACAACGACGTAAAAAATAGAAAATTGGTGGTGGAGTATAGTGCTGGGAAAAGTCATTTAGTGACACCCTAATGGGCCACACACGAACCCCTCCACTAATAAACAATAAACACGGATCCAAATTCAAAATTTATATATTCTAATAAATGCAACATCTCTAAAAACAGAAATATATTCAGACGAATATCATGAAAATGGTGGAGATTTCAGACAGAGATGTCAGACCTTGACTCCTTTTAAGGACTCTGTTCAAGATTTCTCCACTATTAAACCTAGAAAAATTATATATATCTCTACAATGAGATACTTCAAATTTACATTATACTTTAAACAATACATTTAAAATAGTGGAGCCCTCAGATAGAGATGTCAAACTTGACTCCTATAAAGACTCTAATAAAGATCTCTCCACTATTATCTGGAAACTACAAATAATCCAAAAATCTTTAGAACTGCTAAAAACGGAAATTTAATACATTGTAATTCTGGACAAAAAGAAATTCAAAATTATGGTATAGCATCCATTTCGCTAAAACTGTACTAATCTAGTGAACAAAAAACAAGAATAAGTTTTGAATGTTTTCAATCACGTCCGCGTCCAAAGTGATTTCAATCCGTTTCTTGATTTAAGCTCGAACATGTAAGATTGACAATTTACTAAGCAAAATATAGTGGAGACTTCAATCAGAAGGTCAAAACTGACGCCCTAAAGGGATCTATATTTGGCATCTCCACTATAGTTTCACAAAATTCAAAAAATATTCAAAATTCTAAAATATAAAATAAAATGGAAATTTAAATTGTCCACGAAAGAAATATGTTCTTGGAAAATATGGGACCCCGACAGAGATGTCGAACACCGACTCCTTTTAAGGACTCTGTTGGGGTTCTATACACAATCCATTAATTGAAACGTCTCTGTACCGATGACAGAATCCTGGTGTACATCCACCTACATCCACGTGCATTCAGATGCACACCATCATTGTCCATGTAGACACCATGAAATCCCTTGAAACGGCATAAAGAAATCCGAGTACTGGACTCCAGGACCCGGGAAAGTTCCAAATTAACTAAACGGGCTCTCCGCCCATATTGGGATCGAGAGATCCCTCTCGGACGATAACGCGGCAACATAGTACCAACCAAAACATGCAGAATCCCGCCATCGAATAACTGCTGACACAGTTGTAAAATTTGAGCTACAATAATATTAGGGTCCTAAAACCCTACATCATTCTCCCCTAGTTGAATAAACACAACGTCAGGCAGAGGGTCAAGGCTTGTCGCATAACGTAAAAACGACTGTATTCTCGCCCCCGGGCGTCCATCCATTGTTACCATTAAGGAATCTGGTTGCCGACATAGTGCAGGTAGCCAGGCACATCTAGACAGTCTCGCAATAAAACTGTGTCCAATGATATGTAAATGCATGTCGATCTATACAACGCAAAAACTTTAACTCAAATAACTTTTAATGATAGACTTACACAATAAGAACCCAAACCCACCAATCAAACCAAGGGATACTCCCAAGTTAAAGAAAAAGTGCTAAGGCGCTCCCCCAATATAACCAAAAGAATAAAATTTGGAAAATACAAGCTATATGCCATGGCATTACCAAATAAAAACTTAAATAATAACTGAATGTTTTCCATCACGTCCGCGTGATGAAAGCTTTCAATCCCCCCATCATGACTATATCTCTCCTAATTATTAACAAAAACTACAGCACAGGATATTATCCTTTCCATCTCTGGCTACAATAATTATCTAAATTCAAAATTCGACGCAATCATCAACCTGGATCGAGTGGACACCGCCAAGGACAGCAGATGATAGCCTCCCTACGCTTTTCCTCCCTTGCCACGTCCGGACACCAAAATATAAATTCCCGATATATTAACATAAAATTGAGTGAGTGCAGGTAAATTTCCACTCAACCAAACAGGTAAGCGGAAATATTTTAGTAGTATCATGAGTGCGTGGGTCCATTCCCTCTCATGAATCAGCCCTCCAGTCAGACCGCAATGGATCCAAAAAAAAGGTTCCGCGGCTGAAGGCTAAAATTATCAGTGCACCGTGTGCACATAAATGCTTGGGGGATGAGGCTCTCATTCCTTTTCCCAGGAACAATTAACAGGTCGCCGTGGAAGAACGCAGCAGCAGAGGGAGCGTAATACATATATGCAGACCCAGCCAGCTAGCACCAAACCTCCACCACCACCACAATCACCTCCGCCAGTGAAGAGCAGGACCACTCCTAGAACAAGCACTCCAATTGCAGTTTCTAGAATGCAACAGGCGCTACCAGAACAAATTCTAGCTGATACCAGAGAAATCCTGCTATCACCACAGGTCACATTAGACCCACCACCGGACAAAACCTTCAAAGTCACCGTACAGGAAGCAGAGGTAGCAACAACACAGGATGAAAGCGACCCAAACATAAAGCGACTAAATGCACTGGGACTTCAGATGGCTCCAGCTGACATCACGTTAGCGCACGATTTTATGAAAGCAACTATATTTATAACCTGGAGGTCAGTTAAGGACAGAAAACCCACGTCGCAGCAGTGGCACACAGGACGTCACATCCTCAAGAAAAGGTTCAATGTTGCCTACACTCAACATCCCGTGAATACACTGATAGAAGCAGCCAAGGTTTTAAACAGGTTCCATGGATTCGAAGGTTTTCCAGCCAGAAAGCGAAGGGAAACACGGACAGCGGAAGCAATATGCGAGGAAGAAGTTAGCCGAGGCACCTTCCCGCCTGGGGAGAAATAACAGCCCTTCTTAGGGCTACAAATTGCCATTTATCTAAGGGGACCAGTTTGGCTTGGTTTCCCAATTCGATAAAACCACACAAAACTGACTTGATTGTTTCGGTTGCCTGCATCAAAATTTAAACCCAATTACCTAACAGTGACTAATTTTTTAATTGTCGTTTAGACAATTAGAAAAGCAAAATTGTTAGGGCATCTCACTATGTACACTATGTACTAGTACTATTTCAATTGTTAGGAGTTAGGAACATTATCAGACACATTTGAATTTGACTCGAATACACAGGTGGCTCACACAATATTGGTTGTTTGGGTCCATTTACAAACAACTGGACATAATTTGGCTAAGTACGGGCGGGTTGTCTGATGTCGCAACTCTCCTCCACTTCCCACGTCCGGACATTCGTACAAAGGGCGGAGATGTGGAACGATTTCCACCCGCCTAAAATTGGTGTCCCAGTGTGACGTCGTTGTCACCAACCAATCACGACTGACGTTACAACTGCATTGGTCGACACCACAGTGATTGGTAAACAGAAAATTTATTTTAGTATCATGAGTGCTTGGGTCCATTCCCCCTCATAAAAAGCCCTCCAATCAGACCGCAATGGGAACCAAAAGGATCCGCGGCTGAAGGCTATAATTACCAGTGTACCTTGTACGCACAAACGCCTGGAGGATGAGGCTCTTTTTCCTTCCCCCAGGATCAGTTATCAGGTCGCTGTGCGACCATTAACAGTGGTACATGCACAACGTGTGCACACCACTATAATCCAACTAATCAATCAATCAACCAAACCATGTGCTATGGTACATTCAAATAAAACTAAAAAAGAAGATGGAATGTTTTCCATCACGTCCGCGTGATGGAGTTTTCAATCCCAACCTAAAGACAAATATCAAACAATCAATATTAAATTGGGACAAAAGAACTTACATATTTATAATATCTATGACCCTGGAGGAAATAATACAAACCCCACCCAAACTTACTCGGTGCTATTCAAAGGTAAGGGTATAAATAGCATAATTTGTGGGGTCTTTAATGCACACCACACTGAATGGGGTGGTGATCATATAGACACAAGAGGGAAAAGCATCGAAAAATACGCCAGAGAGAATCAACTTATAATATTAAATACCGGCACACCCACCAGAATAGACCCCATCCACGGAAAACTGACACCTATTGATTTAACACTCGCAACACCAAACCTTGCACTTATCACGGACTGGGAAGTGTTACAACAAAGCTCACTTAGCAGTGACCACTTCCCGCTATGTATAACAATATACATACAAAGTCCAAAAACGCAACAAGTAACCATACAAAAATGGAAAACAAAGCAAGCCAATTGGGATCTCTTCCAACAAGCCTTGAGCAAGATACAACACTAAGAACTTCAAAGTAACGATGCAAATCAATACTATCACAACATAACCCAGGCTATCAATGAAGCTGCACAAAACAGTATACCTAAAACTAACGGGAAATCCAACTACAATAGTATACCATGGTGGACAGACAATTGCCGCATAGCCATCGAGGAAAAAAAGAAAGCCCTCAACCGCTTTAAACACACAAAACTAACTTCGGACTTTATAATATATAAGCAAAAAGAAAACAACACAAGAACAATAATAAAGGAAGCAAAAACTAATTCATGGCGAGCATACTGCTCCACACTCAGCCATCATACCAACTCTAAAGAAGTCTGGGCAAAAGTTAAAGCCATGAAAGGGAAGGTCCCGGCAACATCACCAAAAATATCAGGAACCGACACCAATCAGAACAAAGCATAACAGCTGGCACGACATTTTGCTAATTCCAGCATTATTAACAATCATACCCAAAAATGTATGGAGCAAAGACGGACAATCGAAAAAGAATTCCCTCACATATTCACGGACCAAACCAACAATGACTCACCACTAAATGACTCATTCAACCTCGATGAATGGAGAAAAGCACTACTTAACAAAAAAATACCACATCCCCAGGTGAAGACAACCTCGGCTATGACATCTATAAAAATCTCCCGATAAATATGCAAAGAATTATACTTGACATGATAAACCTAATATGGCACACTGGACACATACCCACATTACTGAAACAAGCAGTGGTTATAGCCATACCTAAACCAGGAAAAGACCCCAAAAACATAACATGATATAGACCCATCTCCTTGACTAACACCATCTGCAAAGTCATGGAAACAATGATCAACAACCGACTAAGGCACCACCTGGAACAAAACCACCTACTTACTGAAAATCAAAGTGGATTTAGAACCAAACGCTCCACCATTGATCAGCTAATTCGACTTGCCTTCAATGCCAAACGGAAAAAAGATAGGCACTTAATTGCGGTATTCCTAGACCTCGAAAAAGCGTTCGATATGGCTGGACTAAAGGCCTCATTTCCAAACTCAATCAGTTTGGCATAACAGGAAGAATGCACCGTTGGATCTCAAACTTCCTAACGGGGAGGCAAATCAAAACCAGAGTAGGCGATGCACTCTCTGCGACTTACACTCTGGACAATGGAACTCCCCAGGGAAGTGTAATAAGTCCAACACTGTTCAACTTCATGATCAACAGCCTCTGCAACAACCTAGTCGAACTGTCCCAATTTGCTGACGATAGTGGAATATGGAAGGCAGGCAACCCCAACAGCCAAAACAACATCAAGCAACTACAGCAAAGCCTAGACGTCATCGGCAAATGGGCAGACAACTATGGATTCAAAATATCTGATACTAAAACAGTAGGAATGCTTTTCTCCCAAACAAACAGAAATCCGACTACATACCCAAAACTCTACATCCAAAATACACCAATCCCATTCGTAAAAGAAACATACTTTTTGGGAATGCTACTTAACGAAACACTTAATTGGAAAACGCACATAACAAACCTAATAAAAAATGCCAACAAGACATCAACCTCCTAAAAAATATCAAGGGGACAACGTGGGGAGCTGACCAACAAACTATGCTCATGCTCTACAAATCATTAATCAGGGCTAAACTGGACTACGGTTGCCCGGTGTATGACTCGGCAAACAAGGACCTGCTTAAGAAACTGGACAGCATACAATATAAAGCACTTAGACTATGTACGGGGACTCTACCTAACGTCTCACTCGAGGAGCTACAAATACTGACGGGAGATCTACCGCTACACCTCAGACGAGAAGAGCACATATTGAGATATGCTACCAGAAACTCAATACATCAAGACACCAACCCAACCAAAATGATGATTAAAAAGTGCAACATTCAGTTCAGGCAAAAACGAGCTCTAAACCACCCAGCAGGTAAGAAAGTACACATACTCTGTGATGAAATTCAACTATCCGGAATTCAAGCAGAACAATACGAAATCAAAGATCCTACCCCTTGGAAAAACAGCACGCCCAAAATAAACCTGTCTGCCCAGAACTTAGGATCCAAACTACAAAAGCCACCAAAAATACTAACAGAAATTCAGAAAATCATCGAAGAAACTTACTCTGGATTTCTTAAAATCTACACAGACGGATCTAAATCGAAAGAACTAAACAGAACTGCTGCTGCAATAGTGGTGCGGCAAAAACAAGTTGAATTTGGTGCAAGACTCCCGGATGGCTGCTCCATTTACACAGCAGAAGTCTGGGCAATAAATGAAGCCCTCAAAAGGATCAAGACCCAAAACCACAGCCAGTACGTCATTATAACAGACTCTCTAAGAGTGCTCAAATCCTTAGAGACTGGCACATCATAAAGTAGAGCAAATATGCTAGAAGACACTATGTTATCCATCAGGGAGATCGAGGATAAACAACAAACCATCGAATTCCTATGGGTACCTTCTCACATCAATCTGATTGGCAACGATAAATGTGATCGAAGAGCGAAATACAATCCCCTGAACAATGTAACAGAAACACTTAATTACAGTGTGTACGAATTATATAGCCAGATAAGAAGCAAAATGAACAAGAAATGGCAGCAGTTCTGGGACAACACCAACAAGGGCAAACATTTATACCAACTACAAAAAGAGGCCACAAGAGTAATCACGACACCTAAAATCCTGGAAATCGTGGACATCCGAAATATCAATAGGATCAAAACAGGAAAAACTTTACTCCGAAACAGCTTTGGGAAACATCTCACGAAGGAATTGTACCAAACTACTAACTGTCCACATTGCCCTGCTGCAGAAACACTGGACCACGTATTCAACACCTGTCCCAGACACCATAATCAACGAGTCGGTTTCCAAGATTACCAAAAGAAAATGAATTCCCCTACAACATACCCTGAATTTTTGGACAAGGTACGCAACAAAAACATCGATACCACATACATGAACATAATAAGGTACCTCAAACAAATTAACAAACATGGCAACACATAAATCCAACCACAAGTAATTATAATAACAATTAATAGAAGGGCTAAAGCAGTAAGGTAAAACTGCTAGCTGAAGCGCACGCCCATGGTTGTTGTTGTGTGGGGAATTTTTTATATAAATATTTTTTTATTTTTTTCCCCCTCATGTAGGCATGCAGCTAACACAATGCTAACCATCATGGTCTGAGAAAAACAACACATATATTCTCATAACTATGTATACATATTATAAATGTGGCAAACCCCCGCCATCAGGCCCAGATACACACGACAACAAGAACGGTAAGATACAAATAAACACAAAATATACTTAGGCCCCATCCATCTTAAGACTATAAGGTGACCTAAGCCAAGTCAAGATGCCACACACACACCACTGCGGAACTAAATAAACAACAACACAGTCCCCAATTATTAACACATGTAAATCCAACAGTTATACTCAGACCAAACATACTAATTTATACAACAAAAAGGGGCACAATATACCTTCTAAATTCAATATAGCTATTAAACAAAGAATCGTGGCGATAAAAGACCAGTCGCAAAATCAAGATCTAAGGCAATGAAATCGAATCGAAACAGAACAGCAAACTCTAGCAAAACAGCAAAACACTACAACAGCACGAAGAAGAAAGAAAGAGGGTATCACAGAATGAAGAAGGAGTAAAGAAGAAAACGGACATCGACTTTTAAATTGCCAATTTATATGAGGTTCTTCCTTCGGCTACTGAAGACCTCTTTCGATACAAGCTCTATACCCACAACCCTAACTCGATCCTTTGTATGCCACCAACAAAATGAAAACCGAAAGTAAACACAGCGTGACCCAAACATGTATAGGGTGCCTGAGACCCAGCTGATTGTCAACATTTCGGAAAATCAAAAGTACACCATGTACACCAAATTCCAACTTTAATTAAAAATAGTAATGAAATTACACAACTCAAAGGATTAGGCAAATTACACGAGTGACTTACACACCATTGGAATAGATTTCTGTCCACTAGTACAACTGGACTTGAGTCCCGCGGGCCCCTTGTCTCCTTTCCTCGGCCGGACATGTTCATGAATTAAAAAGTGCGACATTCGCATATAAAAGCGGGACTGTAGTGGCTCCATTCCTAAAGTCCCTATCAATTGAAAATCTCGACCTTCGAGATTTAACCAGTCGCGAAAGCACTAGTTGCGTAGGCGACTTAAATCCTTTAACTGATTGATTGATTGACAAGTATCCCAAACCCCTATATGCTCAGGCATATTTATTTCAATAGAAACGCATAACATGCACTCATAAAACAATAAAACCACATTAGACAATTGTTATTCTTGGGAATTTTAGATAGAAATAAAACTCAATAAATTGATATAGATATTGCCGTCCGATATCTTGCATACATAAAAAAGACACACCTCTTAATAAAAATGGAAAAAATAACACAAACGGACACTCGACCCTGGCAAAGTCACTTCCAAAATCAACTACAAGGGAAGGGGAAGGAAATTAGCCCAGGTCTAAGTAGCCTTTGGGTTAATAGTACAACCCTGAATCCGAAGTAACTGGTGGAAATCAGGCCCACTGTCAGCCCGGACAAAGGGAAGAACGTACACCACCAACTTCATGGGATAACAAAACTTGAATATTTGATGGATAAAAAATAGAAAAACCCTGCAAAAAATATTATATTGCATTATTGTTTTAACACAAGAACAAATACAGATCTTATGGGAAGACAAGGGAAACATATAGCACACACATATTTAGAAAATCAGTGTGTCACTTCTATGACTCTAACCAGCCATATATGCTGGGACGGGGTCAGGAAGTGTCAACAAAACAAAGTCAGTTATATAGACATTCAGGAAATGGCGATCAGCCTTGCTTAATTTAACTCAAATAATCCATTGAATACGACAACTAGTATGTAAAAATTGATGTAAATAAGTCACATAAAAGGATTAATGATAAATATTTTTTTTAAAGCTATTTATCAAATTTATTATCAGGTTCTCCAGCTAGGGGCCGGTCATTGTAATGTCATGTTTCTTAAGCGTCTGTCGACTATGATCAATCGTAGAATTTGAAATTTGAATGAATGTATTACCGAATAAGATGGATAGTAAGTTACCAGATAAATATTGTTACTTGCTGGGGCTTAGACGACGACAAGACAAGACATTCGAATTTAACCAAATAGAGCGCATGTTCAGGAGTATGATATATGAACGTATTGTATTTAGAAGCAATAATTGGTAGGCTGAGTTCAAATCCTAGCTTTGACCTGAGTTTTAACTTTAACTGGTTTGTGCCGCTGGAATAACTGGAATAGTCGAGAACTCGCCTTGGGATCACTCGCCCCATGGACAGTCCTACAGTGTAAGACATTAGCACATGCTGGTTTTGTTTTAGTGCTAGTCGTGACGCCCAAAACGTAAATATCAGCGTCATGGTCTTACATGTAGAACTAGCTCCATGGAGAACCTGTCCCTTGGAGAAATCACCATTCCGGGTGTCAGGAAAAGTCGCCCCAAAGATCATAGATACTAATTTAGAGGTGTCGCCCAGTAACGGATACCGTTTTATATGATCGCCTCTTGAATTATTCATTTACCGAATAACTGAGATACATCAAGCTACATGTCTACGGCATGATGCTCCAGTGTTAGACATCACTATAAACTGCCACATGCAGACATCTAAGCGATATGACTGAAAAATTGTTAAAGCTACGTTAAAAATCCATATCACATACACATACACCATTTAGGACTTAATCACGCTTAAATTCAGATATACCCCACACACACACCTGTTCATTTCTATAACAAGTGTTTACTTATGCCCTGTGTATGTTAGACTATTATTGCCGGTCTTTGCAGAATAACTTTTTGCTGTTGTTGATTCTGTTTATAGTACAAGTCACACAGGACATGTAGGCATTCAGCACCAACTATTTCAGTAATGGGTGTCATTTTTTATAATTTGATTCTACATACCTTTCAGTAGCAAGTATTCACTTCATTTGGATTCTTATACATCCATATTCCTTTGGAAGGTCATTATTTAGATGCCCCGAGAGGTCCCAGCGGCAAAATCAATATTAAAGTACGTAAATATTTTGACAAAATGAACCTAAACGTGTGATCCAATACAATCTGGATTGACTGCTGCGCATTGTGATGTTACAATAAATGTGTGTGGGTGTGTAATTTGGATTTTTAACGTAGCTTTAACAATTTTTCAGCATATTGCTACGATGTCTGCAGTGTGGCAACTTAAAGTGATGTCTAGCACTTTCGCATCATGCGGCAGAGATGTAGCATGATGTCCCACCCAGTCACATTATCCTGACACCAGGCCGACCAGTCCTAACACTAACCTTTTAATGCTGAGCGCCAAGCGAGGCAGCTGTTAGTACCATTTTTGTAAGTCTTTGGGATGACTCGGCTGGGGATCCAACCCACGACCTCCCGCATTCGGTTACAATGAAAGCTACACATATTGACAAACAAATTTGTACTACCCTTGATTGTGATGATGACACTGGACATGCTCTGATTTTGACCCAAGTTCAGTATATTGCCACCATTGTAAAAGTCCATAGCTATAGATATTTGTCTAGAAGTTTCATGGAGACAGTAAAGGTGCAGAGCATTCAGTAATCAGGATTGAATAGACTTTGGTTAATAAAATTAGTGTTAAATTTTAAAAGAACAATTTATATTTAATTAAAAATGAATAAATGCGCATACATGACCCATGTGACTTTTACTATAGTAATATCACCATTGTGTGGTTTTATATCATTATATCAGACTTGTTTGTTTGAAAATTACCAAAAACAGGATATAATAATCTTTGTGGTATCCTAGATAGTAAAAACTTAAGTGCAGCCTCATTTATTTCAGCATATATCTGATTATATTAAGGTTTCCTGATTTACCTCATAAGCTTTGTCTCCATCCCAAAAAAACAATGTAACTGTCTATTTAACTATTTATTTTAAATGATCCCAATTATTTTCATTGGAATTTAATATTTGCCTCGTATTTTTAGTAATAACGAAATTATATCACCAAATACCCATTTTAATAGAAACAAACCTGAGTCAGAATAACTTAAATATGTTGGGATTATCTGAAGGCTTCACTCCGTCTGTTTGTCCACTAACTTCACTGATGTGCATCAGCACCCCTACACCCTCAATCAGCCATGTAAGATGCTTTCTGAGGTGTAAAATCCACATTGTTACCTACATGCAGTGTTACCTACATGCAATGTTACCTACATGCAATGTTATCTACATGCAATGTTACCTACATCTTTAGCTCCACCTGCTGGAGCTTATGCAACTGGTACATGAAGCAAATTGGCGATAACTATGCCAGTATTTATTGACAATTTCATCTTCTTTGAGAATTGATATTACATGTATTAATGATAACTGATTGGTTTCTTTGTGAACACTTAAGGTATAAATTTAACAGTGGAAATCAATATACAAGTAAGCTCTCTCACTTCTCCAGAGAAGCGCTCTAACTCTATCTCTCTCTCTTCAGTCAGCCTGGAGCGAATTCGCCAACCACGCTAGGGCTAGTTTTCCCAAAGCGAAATTAACCCCTAATTAAGTTATTTGCTTTTTATGTGAAAATGACCTTTATTTTCAAGATGCCCAACCACTGAGAGATCGATAACAATTCCAACAGGTTTCAACAACTGTCACGTGTATGTGAAAACATTGTTTGTTACATTACTGCTTTATGTTGTTATTTAGTAGGCTGATTCCCTTAACCATATATTCCCTGCTGTACTCTCTACTGTAGTGGAATGCAGTGCAATACTAAGCAGGGAACCAGACTAGTTTTTGTGTTCAAATTCACAATCAAACAAGATTCCTTTTATTTAAAAATACCCAAAACATTTAGTTCGTGAAGCGGCCGTTATCTTCGACAAAAACTTATTTTATTTTTGTTAGTAAAATATTGATGCCATGATTTAATTGCAAGTAATAGTGAAACTTCTTCTCATCCATGAGGAAATCTCAAAGTGCCAATTCAATAATTACAAATTAATTACAAACTCTGAAACTAGCTTCTCATTAATAAAATGTATCTGTAAAACAGTTTGATGTCATCAAGTATTTGCTTGGTTGTCTTTCTCTCTTTGGCCTCATTTGTGAATGAGTATGCTAATTATAGGTAGTTTAATTCGATTACATTCACCCCCAAAAATTGTAACAGTGTTTGATTCATCACTTGAAATGAGATGATCTGACACTCAACTGGGGCCGCTATCTCTTAACAGGTTGGATTTGCATAACTTTTAATTTTTTTATTTATTCCACCCCCTTTATTTGATACAAATGTCTAATTAACTTGGCAATACAGCAAATACTTACACAAATTAGGCATTGAAACACCATGAAGATTTAATTAGGTTCTCACAGAAATGCTCCTGGACATAGCTGTTATGGTAGATTGACATAGTTCACATTTGGATACAACAGTGCACATAATATTTATGATCATTGCACTTAAACTGGACTAACAGATGTAACTAAAACATACATTTCGCTTGATAAAAAACTAATTTACATGGTATTTATCTATCATTGTGCTGCCTCAATTAAGCATTAGTGAACTTTTCGTTATCAGAATTTTGTTGCATACGGTTATTTACGGTGTACAAAGAATCTTGTTTGGAAAGAAATTTTAACAAAATACATGCCATCGTATTAAAAGTTGATAATTTGATAATGTTGATTCAAATTTCCTGCTCATATGAACCGTTTCTGACGATAAAGCAAGCAATATATGATGGTTTCAATTACCAGCTTTGATCACGATTTATTTCATGTGCAACAAATATGGGTCAGATTTTTGGTACTTTCAAGTAAAATAAAATGGACTCTACAACTGACCCCATGTTATAAGCGGGTCTGCTACTTACCTGGATCTGCATTTAAAAGTTTTGTCACAAATCGTCTAAATTCATGTGGATTAGTAGTTACACTGTATTTACGGTATGTTTTTGGACACAGTTCGTTTTTGGACACCATTTGGCGGGGGGGGGGGGGACAAATATAATATTTATATGCCTTGTAATTTTCGGATGTTGCTCCACTATAATTTTTTCTATAACTTATGCTAACAGCTGCCTCGCTTGGCGCTCAGCATTAAGAGGTTAGTGTTAGGACTGGTCGACCTGGTGTCAGGATAATGTGACTGGGTGGGACATCATGCTACCTGTCAGTGGCATGATGCCCCAGTGCTAGACATTACTATAAACGGTCACACTGCAGACATCGTAGCGATATGACTGAAAAATTGTTAAAGCTACATTAAAAATCCAAATCACACACACACACACACACACCTGTTTTTCATTCATTATCCTTTCTGGGGTATTAGACAAAATACTTATTTTTCTTCATGGCAGCACATCATCACGTGAGCTAACAGTAATTTCGTTATGGATGTGGGGCCCACAAATTTATTTTCCCCTGTTTGTTTTCAGACACCTAATTAAAGAATTTAATGTCTTCGGACGACAAAAAAAGTAATTATTTGTTGCCGTCTGAAAACATACTGTAAATACGGTATTACAATAGTAGAGAGACAAAAGAAATTGATAGATTATTTGTGCATAACACTCACTTTAACTAGTCTACATGTGTACAGCAACTTTCGTGAATAGTTGTAAAGTCCAAATGATGATTGTTGTATTATACTCTACCTGCCATGGTTCGTCCCTCAAAGACGGTCCAGAGAAAGATGTTTTTAAGTTTAACAAAATCTCTCTCCTCTAACATTTTTCAGTCGTATAACATCCATCAGTCACATCTATTCATCCCAGTTTGGGTTTGTTTTTTTTTCATTAATGTCTGGCACCATTTATTTTCAATTTTCAATTTAGACTGGTTCACTATGTATGTAGTATAAAAATAGAATGAATCTGACAAGTTGTTTCAGATTCGAGAAACCTGTCTGTTTTCTTGGACCTGTTTCATGTAAAAAAAAATCATGCAAAATTTACACATGTGAATTTTTATTTGATTTTTTTTCTCAGTGTTATAAAATAACAGATTTTTTTCCCCTTATATTTAAATATTTCAGTGAAAAAATTGTATTCTGTATAGTTTGTTTATTTTTTCCTAACATGGTATAAGAAGTGTATGTTATGGTAACCACATTTTTGTGTTATATTTGCCGTGACAAAAAAAATATCTGACTTAGGTTTCCTGCTATAAAAAAGGTACAGTTAACATGTGAGCAGCGTCTCTGACTTGAACAGCTAACACTGGCTCCAGGGCCACAAACGTGAGGCAGTAATGGCATTGGTTAAACTGGACATTTCTATTGTGCTTTCTTTTATTTCAGTTGTAGTACATATTTTAATTTTATTTCAGCAAATATTTCTTAATCAGCACTTACTGTTGCTGTTGACGAAAGGTATTGACCCAGTTAATGTCATCTTGATCTCAAAACAGGTGCATTTAGGTCGTAAGAAAAATGGCACACAATCTGCAATATCAGCGTTGATTCTTAAATAGGTCGCACGAGAAGGGAGAGAAGTGTCTTCCCTTGTATTATTATATAGTACATGCATGATAAGTAAATTGTAAAAAACCATACGAGCCCCTTTGATGATGAATAAATGAGCACGCAACACAAGCTTCAAACTGTATTGTTATTCTGTGTCTCGATCTGAACTTGGAAAACTTTTTTTTTTCAATGGGTATCCGGTTGTACATTATTTTACCTAGGTTATTATCAATGCGTGAATACCTGGGTACCCGTTAGCATCTTTACCCATTTGTTTGTAACCTCTACCAATTTTAAAAACAACAAGTATCAAGGATATAAAAAATTCACAAAAGTTTGTCATTTCATTCAATGTTTTATAATTTCTAACCTGATTGACACCAAAGGATCCCTAACACTGTCCGATTATTGGTATTTCAGTGCAAACAGGAACTTCCGAAGTAACCAAACAGACTGCTCGGTGTCCATTTCTTATTTCTAGAATAGTCTATTTCAGCCAAAACTGTATGTATATCCAATATTTGCAATTTCTAGTTTTAATATTTCTAAAACAAATTGAACACATAAATAGGAAGAACTCTTGTATACACGTGTTCAAAGAGATGTAAATCCAAAATTTACGGAATTATTAGATTTCAAAGAAGAAGAACTACGTCACATATATTGCTTGTGAACATTGACTGGCCTAAGGAGATATGGTGACCATGTTGCTAGAGATTCAAAATGCCAATAAGTTGACTGTTTGGGAACCCCTAGTGACAATCAGGTTAAAAATTATAAATCAATGAATGAAATGACCTATATTTTGTGCATTTTTTGTATTCTTGATGCCTTCTGTTTTTAAAATTAAAAGGGGGTACAAACAAATGGGATGGTACAAGAATACTATAACACGGTATAAAAAGTGTCTGTTATAGTAACCAAGTTTTGCTTTGCCTTTGCCTTCAAAACAATATCCGTCATGGCTTTCTTCAAATAAAAAAATAAAGAAAACCAACACAACCATAAACCCTGACTTAAACAGCCAACACTCGCTCCAGAGCAACAAACTTGTTGCAAATATAGCATTAGTTAAACTGGACATTTCCATTTTGTTTTCTATTAATATAATCATGGTACATATTTATATTTTATTTTGTCTGATATTTCTTAATCAGCACCTACTATCACTATAAAACAAAGGTATTGATTCAGTTTGTGACATAAAGATTTTGAAACAGACATGCAAGGTTGCGAGAGACATGGGTCACAAATCAAGGGCTGGTACAAATTAAGTTAAGACAGTCGATGATACTGTGCAGATGTACACAAAACACTGCAGGAAATAAACAGTAAATAGGTGACATTATGTAAGAAATCCACTTTCAAACTTCTAATACAGTACTTTTGCCAACTAGTTTGAGCATAGCATAAAAAGATTAGTTTGTCTGAGTGAAGAACAGAAAAGATCATCGATTGGATTTGTCACCCATTATATTTACTCAGTATCTATTTTAAAATGTATATTTCTGGAGGAGATAAAGGACTGTAACATTGTGCAAGTTTTAACAACAGTGGCCTGCAGAAACCTGAAAGACTAACATGCTTAAGCAATTAAGCCGGTTCAAGATCATCCAGATGTAGTGGGCAAAAACTAAGATAGGTCCGAATTTAGCATTTAGTATTTGGATAATCACATTACTTAAATAATCATGCTAAAAAACTACTTATTAAGTGTGCCTTTTTCCATTAGTAAGGTGTAACAGCATTGTCTTACCAGAAGTCTCTGTTCTATCAAATCAATTGGCCATTTTAATGCACGTTTTTTTTACAGATATTAATTATAGATAAAATAATCATGTTTCCTGTTAAACTTCAAAGTGTGTGTCTTGCAGTATTACTGTATGTCTTTGTGCAAACATTTAGTGATAGAAACAGAACTACTGGTTATTATGATTACAAAAAGGGATTTCTCAGATAAAGAAGAGTGCAGCTGTAAATGTAATCATTTGCAACAATTAGTATATTTCGCAGATCAGGTATGTGGTAGCCATACAGATAGCTTTACATAAATTATATACTTGGTGGCCAATTCATTAGACTTTCTAAATGAGGTGTGAATTGTCTTTTCCAATTAAATTGAAAAAGAACTATGTGAATAGCCTTGGTGAATAAATATAAATATATATAATATAACAATATTAGTTCTACATTCCTTTGTCAACCTCTCCAGATGTCATTCATGACATCAATATTGTGGCCATACATTGATTTAACTATAAGATGGACAATGTATGTATCTTTTTTCTCCATTAATGATCAAGATGTTAATGTATTATTCAGCTGAACACTGGCAGTTTGTTTTGGGAGAATATCCACTGGGCTGACAGTGTCCACCATTGTGCTGAATCTGCAAGTGGATTTAAAGTTCTGTCATGGCAGGTTAGTGAAAAACCTATCAGCAACAATTTTATTTTAATGCTGATGGATCTCACTTTATTGTTATTATTTTATTTCCTTTTCTTATTTTAAAAACACTGAATATACCATATTTACAGTATACATTGGGAAAGCTTAAATTAATTTGTAAAATAATATTTTGGTGAACTGTATGTTTAGATGAGTTTTAGGTTGTGGGACACCTTTTAAATCATTCGAAAATTACATGTCAGCAAATGTACTCAAATTTAAAATGTATTAAAGTGTGTTTCATCTATGGTGTAGTTTTGTCTAGTCTGTCAGCGGATTAAAGACATAATGATTATAATACTTGCCATACTTGCCATTTTTGAGAAAATAAATCATTTTCCTATTGATATGATTTAACGTAGATTAAATTTGCTAGACCTGCTGGTAAGTGACTACCATATGCCGCTGCCACACATTGGCAACAAATTCCTAATTTTTTATATGCGATTGCTCTGACCTCACACCCGAACCTAGAAGTCCAAATGTGAATAATAGGATTTGTATATTCATAGGAAATCCAGATTAGAAAATGGACTGCTATTCATTATAAGCCAAATTTGTTGTCCAAAATGTTGATTAGCTTAGCCGAACATTGGTATGAAACTATTAAACAGTCACATCTAGCTTGAAGCATTGGTTTCAGATCTTAAACAGAACGCAGGAGAAATGGGAAATTGTCACCCCATTTATTATATATTCAAAAACAATAGGAGCCCTTGCATCAGTACAGCTTTGGGGACTGGTTTATCAATTACAAGAAGACAGTTTGATTTTAAAGAAATTCAGTTGTTGTTTATACAGCCGTTATAATTTTTAAGGCTTTTTGGTCAAAATTTAAATCAACCCTTTTTTGTAAATGTTTTTAAATGATTAATAGTTTCATACCAATGTTCATCTTAATGAGTTTAGGTTGTTTGAAAAATTTTGTTTGGGTTTTTGGCACAGATAAATTTAAAGTTAAACTGTTTTCGTTTCAAGAAAAGATTCTAATGCTTAGCGTTTATTTTATTTTCCTACTGTGATATAAAATGTTTACATTGTATAACATGCATATATTGCTATAGAATTCTTAGAATTAAAGGTTTGAAAGGAAGCAAAACTAGTTTATGTTCATTATGTTGTTTCCACATAGGAATATAATACAGGTCAGCAAGGTAAAATTAGAATTTGTATTCTGTACATTGAAATGACTTTACATGCCAATTTATATGAGTATAGTCAAACTTGTTTTGTGTGATACATGTTATGGTTTTGCACATGATCATCTTTTCTGACTTACGTGTTTTGGAGAGTCTTGAAGGATAAACCGCTTGTGATTTAGAAAATGCCTGGTTTATAATCCAAAATGTTCTTTGATTCCATTCAGTAATGGTCATATGTGAACCTTGAACAAAGTAATTTCATCCTGGAAAACCTCTGGAAATGACCTGAAAATTTATCTTTAGAAAAGCATGGGAACCATGTTTGTAACTACTGCTTTTACAGTTCACCAGTGAAGGTAAAATCTGATACTTATATTTGATCAATTTTTCCATCACTATTTTAGAAATATTATAAATAATAAGTCATTATTTATTTGTAAAAATGCAGCATAGGTAACATGTATATCCTTTTCCTTTTGCAGTAACATTATAACTGTTAAAACTGTTCTTTCACTGTAGATATTCTGCTGTCCTGGTTGTCCTGTGAAATTCACTAACGAAGACTTTATTTTGAACCATTAATTGTGTAGACATGTTCCTTATAGAAAGAAAATGGAGATGATGTGTATATTTCTTGAAGCATTTATTGCTAAATCTGAAATAACTGCAGACCTGTTTACCCATCCATATTTTACCATATTTGTATGGAATAAGGTCCATCGGTATGGTCATTGATCTGAAAATACGATTTGAGGATGCATTTATTTATTAATTTTTTAAAATTAATTTTTATATGATTTTTTTTTCTTTCCTTTTTTGTTTTGTTGTATTGTCTCTTCAATCCGCGTCCGTGTTCGCAGTCTGTGCCACATCATTGATTTTAGCATTCTCAACATCCGGTTGTTTAAACAAACAAAATTATCCATGATAAGAAAGTTTCAGCATGAAAATGGAAAGTCTAAAAATAGAAAGCAGCATTTTCTACCAGTCTATAATACTCTGTGGCCATGCCTTAAACCATCGTCTGAAGGAGAACTTAGACATTTCCTGTGCACATGGTGGATGGAATGACTGTTCATGGCACGTGGAATGAGAAAATCATGCAAAATTGGAATCGTTAGTGAAGGGAAATAGAAAAGTTTTGTCAGTGATAAAGGGAAAGAAAGTCAGTGATCAACACATATTTCAAAAGCAAATAACATGTGCTGAGGCAGTTCTCTCTGAGTTGATCATAAATATGAATTTGTCATTGAGCACAGCTGACAAGTTACCAGAAGCAATGACAAATATGTTCCCAGATTCCAAAATTGCACAAGGTTTTTAGAAGCAACCCATTACTGTAAATGTTAACAAAGCTGATGCAAGATTTTATGAAATAAATAAGATTGACTTCACCTATCTAGATGAACTTATTATTTTCTGAGAGGATGGGTGGTGGTAACAATTTATGTCATAATGTTTTGTATTAAATCTTCCTTAACCATGTAAAGTGTAGAGATTTGGCTTTATTTTAAATGTTATGGATATGTATGAAGCTGAGAAAACAGATTTTCTAGAGAAAGTAACAGAGGTAAATAACAGCACGAATTTGGGTGTGTGGAAGTATTCCTTTGTGGTTTTTGTCACTATAATATAAACATGTTTAAGTCAATGGTAAATATCTGCAGAATTTGCCTAGAACACAGAGTTGCCTGAATATCAGCGTCTTTACAAACTAGGAGTTATTTACAGAATATTGTAACATCAGTATGTCGTGCAATACTACATAATGGTAATTATAGTGTATTTATAGTGCCTATTATTTGTGCCCTGTTTCACAGGTGATGTGTGCTGTATTAAGATGCTAGAAACACTGAATGAAAATACTGACAGGCACTGCTTAAAATACTGACAAGAAAATGTATGGGTAAACAGGTTTGTAACTGTTCAAAATTAGCCCAATTAATTTGCTTCTTCTGGGCACCATAAATGCATTAAAATTTATTGTATTATATATTTGGTGTTTTCTGTGATACAAAGTTTTATTGGTTGCATTTTTTCTTAAAGTACTAATCAGCTTTTTGTTTCCTCCATGTAAACTTTTTTGGAATAGAATGGAAAATGTGAATTATTAATTTTGAAACAATACATCAATGTATATATTTGTGTTACATAAAAATGTGAACTAAAAATAATTATTTTGGGTCCTTGGGTTATGGCTGTCATCACCAGTTTTGAATGAGGAAAATTTGTACTACTTCATTGGTTTCCTATTTTTACTGAAAACCCTACTTAACTAATTCAATTGTGCATTTTATTAATTAATTTATAAGACCTGTTATTTCTCTCATGTCCAATTCTTTACTGCAGGAAACCTCATTACATCCTCCAGATAGTAACAACACAACTGTAAAAGCAAATTTGATTTATCAGAAGTTAGCATTGCAAAAAACTGTGTTTACAACCAATTTAGAACAATACCAGAAAATCATTTGCATTGGACATGACATTATCACTCAGTTTATAGAGTGCTATTTCATGGATTCAAAGAACAAGCAGCTTCAACTGTTTGAGGATGCTGCTATCAATATATCCACATTTCCAGATTGTACTGAGGGAGTTTTCATATTTACCTTACTTAAAATTAGATAAGATTTATTTGTAATTGTGATAATATCTTCCTTATGTGTATAGTAAATAAGTTTTCACGTTTTTAACACTTTTAGCCATATTTAGGAATGGAATACTATTGTCACTGTTTAATGATAAGAGCATCACATTTGTTTGTTTACCCGTTTAATAGTTATTTTAACATTTCTTTAATATTTTATATTTATTGTCTTTATTATTATTCCCCATACACAGGTAGCAGTGGGTCTGAGATCCATCCCACTGACTACCTCACAGCTCATTATAAGTGAACATTACCATACAGGAAATAATGGTTAACACTAGTACATAGTATTATATTATACAGTAATTCTAAATTTAATACAGAATTTGCTATTGGCAGTGAGAACATGGACAGGAAATTTTATTAAGATTAAGTTGGCCACTAAATTAAAAAGTTTACTTGTCTGTTTAAAAGACCCACCTGTCCTTATTTTCATAGTTAGAACAAATAGTGGAAGACAGGACTGTTAAAATGTTTACTTTTATTAAGCTGCACCTTATAAATGCATGCAATATAGATCTGTGACATCTAAAATGTACTGTATATTTCAGTTTCTCTTAATTTTGGACTTTTATGGTCAGGCTCTAAAACTTTAACAGAAATGCATTCCTGGTCTCTAACTGCTCTGTCAGTACTTGTGACTATCACTCTGTCTGAATAATCCAAATTATCAGATTTTAATTGAAATACATTGTGTTTTGCACTTTTTGGTTTCTTAACAGTGCATCTCTCCTTACGATGATCTGTTCTACAAACAATTCACTGGTTTATGTTGGCATGAGGGTCATTTCTTACATATATTCAAGGCTGTGATTGTTCAGTCTTTGTCGGCATTGTTCCACAGAAACTTCGGCAGCCTTCTTTGTTTATCATATTTCCTGTCATAGTAAAGTTTAATTTTACTCAGTTATGTCGGCTTTTCATTCATCTTTTCTTCATCTGGTCCAAGCTTTATAAAAAAAAACAATCCATCCAAATGCATTCCAGGGAATATTCATCATAGTCACGCATCATGGTTTCAAGGAATCTATCAACTTGTTCAAACCAGCAGTTTCCTCAGGAGAAGCCCTATCCTCTAGTCAATGAAATTTGTTCTGATATAACCATCAAAGGATATTACCTGAGCCAGTACTGTGTGCTTCCATTGGTTGTATCCAAATAAGCTGTGGTTAGAATATTGACCTACTGATGTTTCTTTTTCATATTATCAGTTGTCATCTATTTTATTGGGTTTAAATGAAAGGCTTCAGACATCTTCATGAGATTAACTTTGTAAACACCATTTTTTAAATATTTGTATTTGAACAGATATGTTGATGTATTCATTGTTATTAAAGTATGAATGTTTTCAAAATACATTTATGCTGGAAATACATAATAAATGACTATTGTTTGTTTCTTTCTGTCACTTTCTCACAGTCTCTTGGTCTGTCTCTGCCACTCGCTCTCTCGCTTGGTCTCTAGCTCGCTCAGTCTCGCTTATGCCGTATCTCTCTCTCTCTCTCTCTCTCTCTCCTGCTAACTACACTTTGACAGTGTGTACTGTAATGTGTGTCCTGTTCGTTCTAGTGTATGTGCACACTGGTTTTTGTTTGTTCCGTATGACCCAGAAAAACAACTATTAGTTGACACCAACTCCCCACCGATTGCGTTCCACCTAGGTAAATATCAGTTCACGCCTGACAAGAGATACAGTACGTATACAAACCTTGTAAGCACGTATGTTAAGAAAACACTGACTATTGTTCTCCAAGCTGTACTCGTATCCTTGATTAGCGACTGCAAATCCCCCTGCTAGGGTCATATAAACCTTGGTCACTTTTCTAACCGCATGGCGACAAAGAACGGTGTTTAAATCAACAAACAGGCGCGTAATCTGAGTACACAAAGCATTTACAAATTCTCCTGTAAGTACTTCTTTTTATTTATTCAATAAAATAATTACAATTTTTTAACATAAATAATATCAATAAAATAGACATCTGATCAATAATGTATTTTCACATTTCACTTCTTCCCAAACACACGTACACATACACACACACACACACACACACACATTGATATTTGATAACAGATTTACGTTTATCGGGGGGGGGGGGGGCCGAGTGGTCTAAAGCGCTCACCGTTCCGGATCACTGCCATCTCACCACTGTCTGCGTGGGTTTGAGTCTTAGGCACGGCTAACGTGGATATGCGAGAAAGCCTGACAGTAGCTTCTCTTGGGTCGGTGGTTATTCCCGAGGGTTTCCAGGGTTCTTCCTCTACCAGTTATACTGGCCGCCATGTATAGCCTATCTTGTGCTGAAACATTACTTTAAACCCAACAACAACAACGTTTATCCGGCATCGGAAACTTTTTACGACAGAAGGGACATATAAATCGTAGAACTCCGATGATCCGTCCGCTCGATACAGCACCAAACATGTATTTTACTTTATAGTTAGTGCGGTAGAGACATACAGACAACGGATTTTACATAGGCCTCGCCAAGGCCGATATAGCAAAGCAAACCACATGATACAATTCTCAGGCGTTACCGAGACATTGAGGAAATAGTTACTTCACATCTAACCCTAACACAACGTAACAAAAATCCATTCTCCTACCAAACCTCTGTACTGATTTTCGTGAAGTACGTACCTATCAATCGGGCTCCATGAAATATGTATTGCAATGAAAACTTAATCCAAATCGCCGTCCATTAGTACATTATTACCAGAAAACCGTACCCTAACCTATGATAAACCTGGGAAATCACAAGAATCCGAATTTCTCCCAAACAACTCAGCCGATTGTCATGAAGCAAGAACGGATATTTCAGGCTCCATAAGACGCGTATTGCAGTGAAAAAGCGATTCAAATCGCCCTCCCCGTTCTTGGGTAATTACCAGAAGCATGTAACTCTAACACTAAACTCGGACACTAACCCTAAGTCACAAGAATCCGATTTTCTTCCGAATGCAATGACCGATTCTCACCAACGAGATATAGTTGCGATGTTCTCCTCAAGATGCATCTTTGGACACACGTATCGTAGAACTCCGATGATCCTATCATAGAACTCTTTTTGATCCGTCTGCTCGCTAAATAACAAACATTCATTTCACATTATGGATGCGTTGTAGGTGGCAGACAGACGGACGAACCATATGTCTCTCGCCTGGGCCGATCTAGCAAAGCAAACCGCATGACAAATTTAGCAAGCGTTACAGAGATATTGAGAAAATAGTGATCTGGCAACTTTGCGATTTCACTTCAAGCAGAATGTCATAAGGTGCTTGCCTGGAAGACATGCATTTTTTCCTCCAATTTATCTCGTACAGGGTCTGCTTTTGCAATCGAATCCGAGTATCTTCGTAAACCCTCTAGCTACCTTCATGGAATAGGTGTCTCATCGTGCGTCTTTTCTGCGCGCATCTGGCAGTGCCAATGCCATGAAACGGTTCCTCGGGGTTACCAAGATATTCACTGAAGAATATCCTCTAAAAACAACAAAATCCAACTTTGGCTCGAAACGCTAAAACTTAGCTAAATATCAAGCTATCTCAATAAGATATCAATAGATTTCTCTTCTCGAGACACATACAGGTATCAGAAAACTCCGACGATCCGTCTGCTCACTACAATAACACTCATTTCACATTGTAGGGGGCTTCGTGTCACCACCTTTATATAGGTCTCCCAAAGACCGATCAAGCAAAACAAACGACATGAAAAAAATCCCAGGTGTTAAGATCTGGATAAAATAGTTACTTCATGGTTAACCCTAAACCTAAACCCTAATACAACACCTCTGTACCGATTTCTATGAATCAAATACCTATCTACCGAGCTCTTTAAGACACCTATTGCAATGAAGAGACCGCCTGACTGTTCGTACGTTATTACCAGAAAACCGTAACCGTAACCCTAACCTAAGATAACCTATGGGAAATCACAATAATCCAATTTTCTCCCAAACCACTTTACCGACTTCATGAGCGAAATACCTATATATCGGGACACATTGCAGTGAAAAGTGCATAAAAATCGCAATGCATATTCGTGCGTTATTATCAGAAAATCTTAACCCTAATCCTAACTTATGAGATACATAAGGGAATTCACAAGAATTCACTTTTCTCCCAAACCATTTGATTGATCCTTTTGTCTACGAAATACTTATTAAACAGGCTCTACAAGCTACGTATTGCAGTGAAAACAGCATCCCAATCGTAATAACCGTTCGTACATTATTACCAGAAAGCACTAACCCTAATATGGGAAATCACAAGAATCCAGTTTTCTCCCAAACCAGTGTATCGACTTTTATGAACGAAATATCTATCTATTGAGCTCCACGATACACGTATTGCAGTTACAACGGCATCTAAATCATACCTTCCGTTCGTGCGTTATTACCAGAAAACCCTAACCCTAACGTATGATAAAGGGAGGATAGAAATCAGGCCCACTGCCAGCCCAAGCAAAGGGAAGAAAGTATCGGTATTCTCTCTCTCTCTCTCCGCTCTAATCTTTTAAAAACTAAGTTTATCTAAATAATAAACCAAACATCTCTTGACTTTCTTTTAAAGGTTTTTAAAAAAAAACTTTTTAATAGCAGTAAAACTAATAAAATGGCCAGATCCCACACAACTATTGGAGAAGCCTTCCTCCATCAATACGTTCTAGTAGAAAGTATGGAAATAGAGAAGGGGACTCAGCTAACCGCACATAGGGACCCCTGGCCCCATGCACTGGATGTGTCAGAAATTTTAGCCCATGAAAAGCCGAGTGATACCACTTTTATCGCAGCCCTGGTCGCCAGAGAGATTGGAACCAATAAGCTCAAAGCTTTTTACAAAATAGGGAGAGGTATTATAATGTTATACCCTTAGAAGGAAGAATAAGTATTAAAGACAGAAAATCATTATTAACAACATGGTGGTGCGTGTAACACCCTCACCAAACTGGCCAGAACGGAAGTTTGCTGACGTTTTCATCTGCGCTTCCCATATGAAGTACCACTGGATGTTTTCAAACAGGGCATGGATGTAGGAAGGGATAGTTTCAAGGCCTGACCAGGACTTGAAAATAACCGTATCGTTGTCCGAGTAGACAACAGAGACTTAGAACAATTTCCTGACTGTTTCAAAGTAAGAAGGTTTTTGGTCCAATCGTGGTAATATAACTGCCACTTGGTGAGGCCACGTGGTATTTGTGGTAATACATGCCACAAAAAGGGACTGCCCAACAGGTATCAAACAAAAGGCTTACGCTAGAGCCTTAGTACATGCCATTCTGGAGGAGGTCAGTGAAGTCGAAATAGAAACAGAACCAAACTCAGACATTATAGAAGGAAATCAACCACTTACACACACTCACCACAAACAGTATCGACGCAACACCTACGGCACATACAACAATAACAACACCTACCAGCGAGGCAGATACATCTCCAAACAACAAAGAAGCAGCAACAACAACATCAGTGGAAACTGACATGTAGACACGCATGGAAACGACAACAACACCAAAAGCAAGATAGGCTCCAAAAGAAGGCAAGCTCAATCGCCCAAGACCAAAACTTCTAAAGAGAAAAGAGCCATACTCAAACCCAAGGAAAAAGAACAAACATACCAGCAGAAACCGATACCGAAACCGACACTGATACACCAATGGAAGCAGCAACAGCAACAACAAGAAAGAAGGCAACACCGCCCAAGACAACGACACCAAGAATAAGGATAACCAGCTTCAAACCTAAGGCCACTCCAAGGATGAAAAACCCAAGCCCTTTCTAACAGAGATGATAAAAATAATTGAAGATATTATCCCATCCCTGGAGGGAGAAGCAAAGACGCTAACACCAACACTAGCACCGACAACCATAGCTGATGGACCACCGAAAACAACAGAGAAACCTACAGACAACAGCAAACCTGACCCAGACCACCCTACAAACTTCCACAGCCTAATGGAACATGAACATGAAAATAATCCAAACAACAATAATGACAATAACCAACCTTCTAATAACAATCGAGGATCAACCCCATATACACAAAATACAACTGCATTTAACAAGAACACATTTTTAACCAATGCCACACTGACCTCCCATACAGAAATGGATGCTAAGAAAAGCAATAGATTTAGTACGACCTTTCGATACAATCTGTATCCAAGAAATACATAACATAGAGAAAATCTTCATAAACTATATAGAATATAAATATTAAACGCAGTTTTTTTCGCACAAAAAGACCAAATTAGTAATAGATCATGTGTTGGAATTATTATAAATAAAAAATACCTCAAATCAGACTGGAAAATGCTAACAACCCCAGACTACCTACAGGGAACATACTTACACCTAGTACTAAATAAAATCCACATAATTAATATGTATGCACCACTAAGATATAAAAGGAAAAATCCTTTTTTTCTAAACTTCACAGATTACTTGAAAGAATTTAGTCAAGACAACATAATCTTATGTGGTTATTTTATCTCTGTCAGAGACGGCAAAGACAAAAAATTCAGGGTCTTAACAAATGAGACATGTTTTACCCCATATTAAAAATTTCACACAAAGTAACCAGTTAGCAGATGCCTATAGGCAACTACATCCCAAAAGAGCAGATTACACATACAAAAATAGACCAAACTATGCCTCTAGAATTTATAAATGCTACATCCATAAAGACTTTAACATAAACATAGTTAATAGTGAAGTACTAAATCAAAAATTAGCTGATCACGATGCAATAACCTTTGACTTCGTCATAACAAGCCCTACTAAATGGGGCAAGGGACATTGGAAACTCAATAAAGAAACTTAGACTTACCTAAATATCAAGAAAAAATAACTCGACTTTTGGATAATATAATTCCCAAATAAAACTACATTTATACTAACGGGGAGAAAACCAAAAGAGAAATAGCAAAAATCTCCAAAACAAATTTCAGTGTAAAGAATGGAAATCTGAACAGAGATGGAATGTAACCTTATACTCAATAACCCAGAAACCAGCAGCGACCAACAGGACATAACAAAACAAAATTAGAACAAATTCTAGAAAAAATATATAACGGAGCACAAATTAGATCTGGAAAATATGACGACATATACAAAATAGGAAAAACAATATAGAGTAAAGAAGAAATACGGAGAGGAAAGAAACGAAGTTTCTCCGAATTGAACGAAGGGGATACAATATTAGAAAACAAAGAAGAAATCATTAATCAAATTGAACAATATTACACTTTATTATACCCATATCAAAACATACCGACACAGACTATCAAAGAACACATAAACAAAATAAATCTCCCAAAGTTACAACAACAACAGAAACAGCAGTCTGAAGAACCTATATCAACTAACGAAATAGACAAAGCAATAGAGCAGCTAAGCAAAAATAAATACCCTGGATTAGACAGAATCACTGCAGAAATTTAATCAAAAATATCAAAAACATGTTGCCCCTATACTAAAGGAACTATACAATTCAATTAATGAAAATAATGAAATGACAGACACAATGAAAAAAGGGCTCATAACACTAATATACAAAAACAAAGACTAGATAGCAGAACTCAAAATCTGGAGGCCTACCTCACTATTAAAAATAAGATAATAGGTAAATTTCTAGCCAACAGATTAAAAGACTCCATGGAAACCATAATAAACAAAAATCTGTCATGTGGAAAAAAAGAAGACATATAACATACAACATCTTATCAATTAAATCCACTTAAGAGCTAATAGGAAAAAGGGGTGCTATGATCCTTCTTGATCAGGAAAAAGCATTCAACAAGATTGAGCATAACTATTTATTAGAAATGCTAAAAGGTTTCAGCTTCAGAAAACAATCTAAAAAATGGTTTAAAATTTTACATATAAATATCACATCCATTGTACAGACCAATGGAACTAAAACAGAATCTTTTCCCATACAAAGCTCGGTAAGGCATGGATGTCCCCTGCCAATGCTACTATATGTTTTAGAAATTGAAGCTCTAACTAGGGCTATACTAGAAGACAAAAAATTAAAGGGGTTAATATTCCAAATATAGAAAAAGAATGTAAAATATTTCATCATGCAGATGATTCCATGCATTTTATTAACTATCAGCAATCTTACCAAATATTGATGTTACAGTACGAGTTTTTCAGTAAAGTCTCAGGGTCCAAAATCAATCGTCAGAAAACAGAAATTCTTTTAATTGGAAATTAGAAATGGAACCACATGGGTCTCCCTCCATACAATATCAAAAAAACAAGTCAAAACACTAGGGATGTTCTTCGGAGACAACAGTAAAATCTAAATCTCCTGCAAATAAAATAGAAGATAAAAAAACACTGTCAAATATGGAGCTCTAGCATTTTATTATTGAAGAAAAATTACAAACAGCCAAAACCTACCTATTCAGCTCAATCTGGTATGAATTCGATATTGTGGATCTTGAACACCGCGTCATAAACCAAATCGAAACCTTAATTTATAACTTTATTCGGGGATATATAAAAAAAAAATCCACCAACGACTAGTATTTAAGCATACCCTTCAGAAAAGAGGGATAAAAGGGAGATTAAATATCCCTGATCTCAGGGTCAAACAAATGGCTAACTATATTGAACACATTCAAAAGTTACCACAACAACCGGCATACATCTGGCAAGGTATATACATTTACTGGTACGGATTTCTTCTGTAAAAACAAGGCCAAATATATATATAGAAATAACAAAATCACTAAAACGCTAAGTCCACCGAAAATGGAATATAGACTAACTAATACCATCAAACTACATAGAACAGATAAAGAAATTTGGAAACGAGCGGGGAAGGACAAAATATACCAATACTTATTTAAAATCAGACACAAAAAGATATGTTAAATAAAGTAGAAATAAACAACCCCAACCATAGGTGGGAACAAATGTGGAAATAAGTGACAGAAATCAATGATATAAAAAACAGGCACGACTTTTCCTCTATTTACATGATGCGTGGTGGACAAGGGAAAATGCCTTCAGACGGAAAATCCTCAAAAGCATCCCCCACACAATATTCAGAAAGGAGCAAGACTAAAAAAAAAAAAAAACACCTCATTTTGTATTGTAAAAACAAACGAGCCACAAAGGAATAAAAAATTATCAATCAAATCCAAAGCACAGTAGGTAACTACAACGATCTGCAACTATTAAACATCAACAACATTGATGAACCCAAATTACAAAAAGAAATAACTGACTTTATATACAATACCATGGATATGAGAAGAAGAAACATATGGCTCACGGAAACAATGACAACTTAACTGATAAATAATGTTTGGCTCAGAACTCCCAGCTCTGAAATCCAAAAAGAATTGACTAAGAAGAAAACTGAAGACTATGAAAGTTTGTTTTAAGTACAAAATTATATTTAGCATTTAATTGGTTAGATGTATTTTTGTGAATGCCATGATTTATACATACAAATAATACCGAACAATATTTATATTTACTCATCCATATTCATTATACTAGATTGCCAAAATTTTAATTAAAATTTTGTACACAAATTAGTATATTTTATCAATATACTTAACAGCGACACGTGTAGAAATTAGAGGAACAACTCTAACATCATTAGGTATACATGCTTGGAAAAAGGAAAATGTCATAATAACTGAAAAAAGTCAACTAACCTTTGCACTTGTGTCTTACAAAGTTATATCCTTACTTTAGCGACGAAACTGTGTGTATGCAATTAATCCCAAGAAATCATCTCGTCTGAGTGAGAGATTACGTACAAGAAACAAACTGTCAAGAGATAGTGCAAAACTAGTATTACACTAGCTCTAGTGCTTTCGTGACTCACGGGGCCCAGTTGTCAAAAGCAAATACGAACGACGAACTGAAATTTAAGGCACGAAAGTTTACGCAGAAAACATGAAAAAGAAAGAAAATAAGACACAAACATTTTCCTGTAAAATGTTCGATACATCTTGTTTCAGTTTTGAAACTGTAATTAATCACCTAGAAAAACGGAAAGTATTCGAAGTATAGTGTCACACTGTTACCATGATAATCAGGAGCATGGGGCAGTGTCGTCACTAGTGATGGTGTCACCCAGTGCGGTAACTTATCGTGTCACCCCCATAGACCGCCTTCCTGCACAAAAATGCAAAACAATTATAGACAGTCATGTGCGGTGACTCATGGTGTCACCCCCATGGACCTCCTTCCTGCACAAAACTTCAAAAACTTTATAGACAGTCATTTTGGTGTCACTCCCTCTAATGGTGTCACCCGGTGTGGTCCGCACACCCCGCACCCTCCTAGTGACGCCACTGGCATCGGGTAGTTGATTTTGCAAATTTTATCAGGGGCTTTGTTTGTCCTATTAGCGGGCCACATGATAATGTGTGTGTGTGTGTGTGTGTGTGTGTGTGTGTGTGTGTGTGTAATCCTGGTTTTATAGCACCAACTAAAAGTAACGCTTGCACAGTAATTTTTGAACGATTAAACCCTTTGAATAAACGTAAATATATAGTCCTTCAAGGTAAAATGCAATGATTTGGCAATTATTTTGAAGGAGTAAAACATAAAGGTTAACAGTTGCAATCTCATTCAAAAGAAGATACAACTTTCAAGAAAAGTTAATATTTTCTTTTACAAACCAAAGATGACAAGGTTCATTAAAGTTACATGCAATAAAGTATAAAAGTTAAAGATTAACGTCGCTGATTATATGATTAATTTTGTCATATAATCCGCACTTTTAGAACGTCAAAGCTTTTGCATTTGTTTTCTTTCTTTCTGGAGGAATATAGTCAAAAGGCTGTTCAATCGACCTGACAGAATACATATACATTTCGCTGTTTGGAAGTCGGTTCAGACGATTTCCAATGTTCCCCGCTGTCAGTGGACACTGACACGGATAACATTCATGTAAAGATTCATTCTTAGGGTGGATGTGGGGTGGGGTTATTCATGGTTCAAGTATGTGTTTCCAGTTCATGAGCAAGACAATACTACGTTATCTCTGCGTTTTCTTCTCTAAGAACTATATATATACGGTGCCATTTTGGATGCTTCGAAGCTTTTACCAAGTATACGAACATTTTGATGGTATAAACTACTTAAAAGGCTCTGTGTGGGATCTTTCCTCCAGAAACGGTACTTTCATCAAGAAACGTATCTTCTATCCAGAAACAGCACATTATTCCAGAAACTGATGTTCCATCCAGACAGGGCATTCCATTCAAATAAGGAACTTATTGGGTCATCAAGAAACGCAATTAACATCCGGAAAAGGATTTTCCATCCAGAAACGTACTTTCCATCCATAAACCGATATTCCATCAAAGATGGCACTTCTATTCAGAAAATGATTTTCTATCCAGAAACGGGATTTCCATTCAGAATTCGATCGTCCTTCCAGAAACGGGTCTCTCGTCCAAAAAATGAACTTTAATCCAGAAAAGGAGCTTTAATCCAGAAAAGGAGATTTCATCCAGAAACGCGTCTACCATCCATAAACGGGTGACTGCTGGACAGGTTTAGCTGCCTTATCTGCTTTCTCATTACCCTTAATACCAAACTGACTGGGTAGTCGATGGTACAGTATGAGCTTTACAGATTGTATAAGTACACCAACTTTCTTTAAGACGTGAGGTTTTAGGTGTGAAAAGTAAATCAGGAAACAACATATTTGATTTTGAAGAGGTTTCAATATTATGCAATGAAGTATAGTTGATTCTTCCGCGGCATAGAAGATGGAAGCAGTATTCATTATCAGATTGGAAATAGTGTATCACCGGTTGTCGCATCCTTGTCGCGTGTTTCGAATCGTATGAATTCAGCAACCTATGGCCACCACAGAAAGCGCCTTTTTCACTGAATTTCCTCTGAAAAATGAGAAAATCGGGAGTAAACCTTTTGAGCTGATAAACGTTGTTTTGCGGAGTATTTATAGCCACGGTAGTGATGTCGTGATTTAGAATTTCGCAGCATTGGCTGTTCTAATTTTTGCTGCTCATCGATGAGGATGAATTCTTATGACAAAACGTGCTCTGAAACTTGCTTCCGATAGTTCATGTCTTGATATACTGGCCTAAAAATTGCATCGAATATTGGGTTAAATGAATTATATAATATTTGGCCCTAAATATGGCATCAAATACAGGTTTGAATGAATTATAGGATATTTAGCCCTAAATATGGCATCAAATACAATGTTGAATGAATCATAGGATATTTGGCCCTAAATATGGCATCAAATACAGGGTTGAGTGAATTGGGTTGAATGAATTATAGGATATTTAGCCCTAAATATGGCATCAAATACAGGGTTTAATGAATTATAGGATATTTAGCCCTAAATATGGCAACAAATACAGTGTTGAATGAATTATAAGATATTTGAATCTGAATATGTCATCAACTATAGCTTTAAATTTAAAAAATTATATTTCGTATTGTATTCACGAGCCAATTTCATACACTGAAGATACAGTAATGACTTGCCTTAGCATAGAGGCTTACTGAGCGTGAAGTTCTAAGTGCCCACATACAAAATCGCAGTCCCTGTTTTGAGTCGGATCAGGTATCTGAAAGTAAGATTTCCGAGCTGATCCGCACACAATCCAAAGTTTAGTTTCGATTTTACTTGCACCCTGCTCCGTATTTAATCAAGTCATACTCAAGTTTCGATTTTACGTGCACGATGCTCCGTATTTAATCAAGTCATACTCAAGTTTCGATTTTACTTGCCAGCTGATCCATACATAATCAAGTCATAGTCAAATTTTGATCTTACTTGCGAGCTGATCCGTATACAATCAAGTCATAGTCAAGTTTTAATCTTTCTAAAGTCCTGTATAACCAGAATATGAACTTATAATGTCTCATCCCCAACCTGTGTTTGCCACGAATAGTATTCAATACAATGCCTTTTGACAGTTGTCTCTGTGGGATCGAATATGAGTAGGGAAATTTAGTTTACGGCAAAATCAGTTTCTACATACGTGGTTTCCTCCAAAACAAGGATACGAGAACCGTTACTACAGAGATCTGGGTCATCGTATGATTTACGGAAATGACAAATGTGCATACTTTTTCTAATTTTACAAACATAAATGAACCCGTTTTCTTCTGACGATTTTTGAACTCTCCTGATGTAGAGTGGTACGGATACTTTCTGGCCTCTTGCTGATCAGAAGTCATCGAGGAATAGTGAGCACTTAATTTCTGGATTTAGGCACGTGATTAAGTTGCCAATTTTGGTGATGAAAAATTTGAATAACAATATGCTTCTAACAAGTGGACCCATTCCCGAGATAGAGTTCAGATATTGTGATACCCATCTCGGAAACATCTATCTTTCAAAAGAATTGATTAAAAGAAAATATGACGCGGTCCCATATACATAATGGCGGTATCAGGTAATTTTTATAAAAGCTGGTACTAGACGTAATTTGGTCCCGCTGAAACGTCATTGTCTTTATCATGGGTTCCCCACACGCTGGAAGCCATGACATCAATAAAGGTGATTGCTTCTGCACTGAAGTAATGTCTGGCGGATATCGGAGCGTGGTAGACTTAAACAGACGTAGCGCCACCACTCCGTCGCTTCACTAAAGTGGGTGCGGTTGGGGGCTCAGGCTGGCGCCCGTGGATTGATCTTGGCATTGGTGGTGACTCGCGCCACGGAGGTTCGACCTGCCATCTGTTGAAATAGTTTCTTCCTTCTCGGGACTCGACTTTACTGAGACACGATGGCGCGTAATCTAGGATACGGACTAGTGGTGATGCTGACTCTGTGTGAAAGCTGGTTCAGGATGTCGGTAGAGGTGTTCATGATACAATCTTTGGGCGTAACGTTATCTATAAGTGGTCATATGTCGTCAGACGAATGCTACTGATTTTCTAAGACTAGGAAACATTAGCGAAAACACTCTCTTTAACAGCGAGTTGTAACAAATTTTACACGAGCAGAAATCAGTAGGGAAAACTCACGCGTTTACAGCTGTGGATGCCCTTTCTGCAAGTGTAGGCGTGGAAAACTTTTGTTGACTACTGTTAGTGTGACCAAGCTAGTCGTAAAATACTTTCGGCGACTACGTTTAGTGTGACATTAATAGTCAAAAGATGTCATTTGTCGTGGACCAAAATTGAACTTTTTCTATTTCTTCATTCTGGAATGTCTCGTTTAATTTTTGGGCAGTTTTGCAAGACATTATCAGAACATTCCATTTACCGGTATCAGAGATTGACCGCATGAATAACATCGTTAACTATCTTCATTACGTACTACAAGTGATGATCATCACATCGTTCCGACTTGTGAATGTCAAGCAGTCAATATAACCAGCATGTTGAGTGACCAGACTGACAGAGACAATTTGCCAACTTCATTGTAATATAACATGGCATGATACAAACTGATGCTTTTTGCTACACGTTCTATGTGACGTCAGAAATACAGTGGGGCTGTATGGCGTCAATGTAAAACACAGTCGAAAAGGTTGTGGGCTGTACAGCGTCAAGACTTTTACTGACCTACTAGGGCTGTATAGCGTCAAGGGAATGTCAATGGAAAACACAGTCAAAAAAGTCGTGGGGCTGTATAGTGTCAAGGGAAAGTGGGGTTGTTGTATAGGGATAATAGGAATGGAACAGGTGAGGTGACGTCGCGGTACTGGACATTGGTTACAATGTTACAGGGGGCTGACCTTAATCGGACCAATCAGCGGGGGAAAAAAACCTAGAACGCTTGGTGGGCGGGACTGGAAAGACACAGACATATATAACACATACAACTTACATACATAAATTGATGAGCATCAATTGATTACACCTAAACTATAAAATCGACTAAACAATTTGTTAGGCACAAAGAATAAATATCTTTTAGAGGCATATGATTGGCCCTGAAAAGGGCCTTTGGGTTTTTTCTTCTTGTTTGTCTTCTAATCTCTTCTTTTTCTCCACCATCTTCTTATTCTCTCTCCTATATTCTTCTTCTGTTTTCTTCTCGTCTTTTTCCTTCTCCTTCTCCTCCCCTTTTTCCTTTTTTATTCTCGTTTTCTTTTTCTATTTTATCATTCCACTCTCTCCTCCTTACTCTGTATTCTTCTTCCTCCTTGTCTTCCTTTACTTTTTTAGTAGTTCTTTCAATCTTTTCTTAGTCTTCTTTGCATTGTTTGTTTCTATCTTAGCTTCGTGAATAGTATAGACCATACTCCAATTTCACTATGAATTCCCCCACCATCCCAAGATCGTCTATAATCTCTTGCAATATCTTCCTGACGTCGATCTCATTTGAAGCCATCTTTGATTATTCAATGTTGAATGGCACGAATAACTGACTAATTGAATTAACGTCGTCTTTGCCCGCTAGGGCATGTACGACGGTTTTATGCCAGCAAAGCTGGCCGATAAATTAATCCTGGGGGAAGGAATTAGTGCCTCATCCCCCAGGCATTGATGTGTTCACAGAACACTGTTTAATTAGGCCGTCAGGTCGTAGGACTAATAAGTCCCTGACGACTTGAATGAAGAGCCGTCATGAGTGGGAATAAACCCAACACGCACTCATGTTCAGAAATGAATTTCAGTCTGCCACAACTGAGCATGGGTGTCAACCAAGGCAGTATGTGACGCTAGTAGCGATTGGTCGATATTGTGACGTCACATCGGGACACCTAGCGTTAGACGGATGGAAATTGTTCTACATTAAGGTCCATGTACGAATGTCCGAGAGATACAAGAGAGGCAAGGAACTCTGAAAGCAGGCCATGGATGTCGTGTACGCCCAAAAGAGCCAGCTCGTACTTACTTCAAATCTAGTCCAGTTTTACTAATGAACAATGAAAAATACTAATAATGTGTTAGCCACCTGTGCAATTGTTCAAATCAATTGAGTCCAAAAAAATGTATATTGATCCATTAATGAAGTTAGGATTTAGTGTACGAATTGTACATTCAATGAACTAATTAAATACCAATCAGTATAGTCTAAATGAGTAATGAATAGTTTGTATCACGCAAAGTGAAACAATAAGGGAATGTGAAGATTGATGGCGGTAATGAAACAGATGAAATTAGGATATTAAATAAAGATATTATCAAAAAACGGTTTTCAGCCAAATGAAAACCATGTCCATTCAAGCAATGGTAGCAATCTTTTTATCCCCCGGTCTTCTCAATGACTGATATTATGGTGCAGAAGTCCGGAAAGTTGGTTATCTTCTCCGGTATAAGTGGGCTTCCACATCTTGTTTCTTGGGTGGCGTCCCTGGAATTTCCCCTTCATTTTTCCGAAGACGACCTAGTGGTACGTCGTCCCGTTAACTCCTGTGGTGATACATCTTTCTTCGGTACAGCAAATATTGGTCTTCATCGCTTAGCAGACATGGTTCTAGTGGAGCGTCTTTCACTATTTTTGTGGGCTGCCACGTGTAGACAGCTTCCTCTTGTCTCTCTGTGTCAGTTTCACTGAATTCTATATTAGCAGCATTTGGTGAAAGGTCGTACTCGAGCAGAGTTATATTACTCTTCTTGTAATTATTGTGTGCTATGGACACATTCTTTATTCTGTCTTCCTGTTGCACTTTCTTCTGCTTTTCCCGCCCAGTCACCGCTCCTGCTATGCCAGTCCTGCTTCATCCCTGTCCACTGCCTGAATGAATGGAATGTATATGGGTTGGAATGATAGCACGAATGACAAACGCTCGACTTTATATTTGTCAAGCAAGGGCGTGAAGTAAAGCATCCCTTACATTCACTTCATATATAATCTAATATCCACACAAACGTACGCGAACTCAAACAAACCCAAAAATATACTATCCACACATGGGAAGAAGAAAAAACTATTATATACTATCTATGTGTATTCCTACTAGTGCTTTCGATGTTATTCCACAACCTAACGGATATAGCCGAGCGATAATCCGATCCGATAGTGTATACATGGTCTAAGCATGTTACTCTACATGCATGGGACACAATATAACCCTACAGGTGTTGATGTGCCGTAAAAAATCTGTGATTTATATGTATAAAATTGTATTGTAGGGATTAACTTCTTTTGTAACAGTTTAGAGAGATACAAAACTGAAGAAAGTCTATACAAACTTTTGTGTTCCCGCAAACCTATGTCTGATACTCTCACTTCATTTTTTTCTCGCTCCGTACTTAACTGAAATTACAACAAAAACGATAACAAAAATAAATCAATCTCTAAGTGTTTTGGCTCCGTCTATGTGTAGAAGCTCGAATAAAAATGAGGCTTTGTTCATATTTTTGAGGATTCGAAATTGCTTCTTGCTTTCTTGTGACTAGACGTATTTACAAGCAGAACCAACCAAATATGCGTCAGATAAATACATTTAAAATAGCGAGTCTGCATACAGTTTCTGTTAAAAATTATTACAGTAAAAAAATAATACAAAATATCCTTTAGATTAAAGTAATCATTATGACTTTCAACAAACATGCAATTAATTAACTTAATACGTTTCACGTCGGCACAGGCTCTTATCATGTAAGTTTACGATAAAAAGCGCCGCGCTTTTAAAGCATATGGACTCGGATATCAAAGAAATCCCCTTCCATATCTCTTCAACGTAAGATATTTTTTTAAATTTAAAGTTATAATGATTTGTTCTAATTCGAAGTAGTCCTTATCTGTGTGGGTAAGATCAAGTACAATATTACAAGTCATTGAAAAGAAAAGAGGTTCCCGGTGAATTAATTAAAGTTACTTATATTAATGGTCGTCTACTAAGGATTTCGGTTTGTTATAATATGTGTGTGTGTGTGTGTGTGTGTGTGTGTGTGTGTGTGTGTTGTTATGAATATTTGACTTAATTTATAATTTAATTGTCTGTTTATAAGTTTCAAATTTTCCTTTATTTAATTTCATTACATATCAAAGTCATGCAATCTTGTTTGCTTGATTTGGCTTTTTTCCAGAGAAATCAATTTGATCTGATTCTTTTCAATAACACCTAATAATATAAACAATGTTTATATTGTTTACTTTGTTCCCGACCTTGATTCACAAATCACTGAGACAAGTAAATAACCTTCTATTTTTATTTTATTCTCGGAGCATAATGATTGGTTTTATCAAAGTCATACTTTGAATACGTGATTTTAGATATGTAAATAGCCTCTGTTTCGCAATTCTGGGTTTTCCGATATTGCGCAGTAGTAAGATTTAATAGTGATGTTTAGAGAGAAATTTCTCAGTTTGGGCCTAAAGCTTGGACACGGAAAGTGTTTGTTTGTGACCAGTTTGGTGCTATATTTTAATTTTTATTCAAATTAGTTGGATTCTAAAAGATTAATTCTTTTTCCTGAAAATATTTTAGTGCTCATACTGAATACTTGGACAAAGACGTTTCTTTAAATTTTGTTCGGAAATTCAAACACCGGAATATTGTTTGTGGATCAACAAATAACTGTGGACACATCCGTAATATAAAAGCTACAGTATACGTCATCGCCTTCCATTTTGGATTTTTCGTCTAAACTCGAACTTGAATTCATTAGAACATTTCATTACCAGGATTTCTAAAATTTAATTCGTGGATTATTCTTGGATTCTTTTTAGATTTGTTTCTTAAAACCTAAGTTCTTATTTTTCATTTTTACATTTTTTCCACAAGGGAAAACAATTATTTGTTAAATTTTACAAAGTTTGTAGAGCCTAAACACATAACGTTATAATATAAGAATGTATATATATATATATATATATATATATATATATATATATATATATATATATATATATATATATATATATATATATATATATATATATATATATATATATATATACATGTATGTATGTATCTATGTTTGTGTGCGTGTGTGTGTGTGTGTGTGCGTGTGTGTGTGTGCATGTGCGTGTGTGTGTGTGTAAATATCGACGAATCAGTCATAAGATTTGTTTATCCAGGATTTCACACAAAAATACGTGTTTTTCAGACGTGAAAACTTGGGATTTGCAGCTGTGATTACTTGCTAGGTGTATTATTTACTGACCAATCGTGCAGAAAGTCATGTCCAAAGAATCTCACTTGTTCTAAAATAAAGTAGTACGAAGGTCAGCAAAGAATACATCATTGTATAATAATATTGTATCTTATGGTAAATGTGACTTTTCCTTTACAATTCAGATCGTAGCGCCAGCAGTCCAGGTAGCTTTTATCCGTTGTCGAAACGGACAACATGCATAAAATTACCCATCGTTGCACAAAGGGAACAGTGTTAGAAGTATAAAGAGGCATCGTCCATGATGGCATTATTGTCAGAGAAATTAGAAGATTTATTCAATTAAAATCAACTAGAGAATTAGGCAACTTTACCCGACGATCTAATAAGCAAAATCACCCAAGATGGGTAAAATGCCCCTCAAAAACACGAAATTTGTTGATTTTTCACTGAAATTCAGAAGAAAAAAATATTTCTGATAAAATAAAATATTTCTGATAAAATAAAATAAAATATTTCTGATAAAATAAAATATTTCTGATAAAATAAAATAAAATAAAATATTTCTGATAAAATAAAATATTTCTGATCCACCCCTTGTTTTATTTATTCTGTAATATTATTATTTTAAGTTGATCGACTTTAATACAGGAGTGTGCATAATTTAGAATCTGATCTCTGCTGCAAATGATCTCGATAATATGTTTTTGACGGAGCTCATCTAACTGTTTTTGTGTTAATAAGAAATCCTCACTTCCGTATTCATCAATAACTAAATTAACGCTAAATTGTTCTGTGTTTTGTGAAAACGCTGTTCTGATGGCGTTTTCAAGTACTTCTTTGTCGTGTATAAAAACCCTCACGTGCTGGTACATTATATAATATTTACTGTATCTTTAAAATCAAAGATCTATGATTTCACATACAGATTTATCACAAGCTCTTCTCCACGTATGTCAATTAAGCGATTAAGGTGATCTGTGAGCTTAAAATTTATTCGTGTTAACATATTATTGTGACACCGCAGATACACAGGATTAGTTGGTTCTTGCACGATTAAATTTCCAGGGGAAACTTGTGGTGTAAATGTATATAAAATATATCCCTGTTGAGCCTGATTTGATTTTCCGAGATCTATTTGATAGCTACCATCGACTACGTCACAAACCAGATTGACCACGATCGTGCTGGTTATATTAACGATTCCCGGAGATACATGTCTGCCACCGCCATGTGGATCATTATTATATCTTAAAACAGTTGGAGGTGGTGCTAGTTTTCTCCACGCATCGAGTATTTTAGGAAAGTTCTCATCAATGACATCATTGACAGATTTTTTTTAGTTCATTCGCGTTATATCAGGAGAATTTAAAATTTGGTAGATCAGCTTCCTTTATTTTATACTTGTCTAAAAAATTCTTTTTGCCATGGTAGTCTGCTTTAGTATTAATTACTGTATTAATTAATCGCTGGTTAAGATATTCCATGTCGGATACAAGTTGATTTAATATTTCTATACGCGTAATGATTTCTTTGCGTGAGCTTGTTATATCAAAAAGATGTTCTAGAAAGTACTGTTGTAGTTGTTCTAGTTGTTGTTTATGATGTTTATTAATTTCTGTAAATATTTTAGTAAGTTCAATTGTGTTAATAATAACTAGGGCAGCTGTTCCGAATTCTGTTTTTTTCAGACGAAAATGCCCAATAAAATATATCTCTATCAGGGGAATAATAAAAAGTATCACCAGCCTTTGAATTTGTTTGCATCAATTAACGTTTTTTATACACTGTATCAATTTCGTGATATGATTGTCCATCTGTGATATAATCAGATTTTTTCGGTTCTGGTGGTCCTTCATACACCAGGGGTACATCCGGCCAACCTAGTACGGATCTTAACGTGGACTAATAAATATCAACGGCATAATCAGGAGAATGTATCTCAACCGTCGAGGACAGCGTCGGTTCATGAACGTTAATCGATATTTCTGCTTCTTTTCCGGTTATTGATTTTATTCTACGTTGAAATTCCTCATTGATACCTTCAATCTCATAACTACCAGTTGGTATTCCAACATCTATCCAGTCAGGAGTACCATCTGGTTTGTTCTTGTTAGCAAATATAAGCGAATTATTTGCTGGTGTACCATTAAATGATTTTGATCTGATATTTGGCCAGCTGTAATATACTCGTAATTGCGCTAGTGCTATTTCTTTTACGGGAATTGCAGTAGGAAAGTTAATACTAAATTCAGGATTAGTTGAACTTACCTAGATCATCGTTATCTTTGGCGGAGTTGTATTAGTCACGATCTGCTGGAGTAATTCTGTCATTATTAATATTTGTATCTTTAATACCGATACCTTCATGATATATTTTAGTTATCATTGAAAACTCGAAATCAGATATAATTCCATCACTGAGACTCGCCGATAGCAACGAAGATAACTTCGAGTATGCTACCATCGCTGTGTGAAATTTTATTATGTAATCGGATAATTTTTCATTCGTGCAAGTACATATTTTTTTGCGATGATATTAAGCACACCTGCAATAGTTGTTGCTGCTGAAATACAAATAGTTACGGCTACTGGTGCCATCATTGTCGCCGCTGATAATATAACACCGGTTCCAGCAACAACAGCGGATACTGAATAAACAATCACGTCAACTAATCGTCGTCGATATTTTTTTACTTTTACTGTATATTGTTCGACTCGATCTTTTAATGCTGCCTGCCATTCACGCGTTTGATTGTACCTGTATTGTGCACCGTCCATATATTTTTATGCAGCAACCAATTGAGGTGTTTCAGCTACAAATTCCAAACACCACCAGTAAGATGTTGAGGTTAATTTCTTATCAGCTGCTTCCAGAATAAATATTTCTTCGGTTCCGCTATTTAATATAACAGATACAACCCCGGAAAACCTATCCGTTGAATGACGCCATGGATACGTTGTAAATATTTCAAATTTTGCAGCACTAAACACAGACAACCTGTACACGCCAGTGACTGTTGCGGTATATTTGATAGTTTTATTTTGCTGCGACCATGTTGCAAATCCCGATGATACTGTGTATACGATGTTTGTGATATGTCCGGGAGTTATTCCAGCTGGAATTTTAATCAAATTGGTTTTATTAACGATCTCAGGAATCCCCGCTACGATGTCTTGTTGTGTTCGTTTGATCGTGTCTAGGTTAGTTTTGATATCAACGAGTTTCATGTCAATGGCGTGCGGAGTGCCGAAGAATTCTTCTGCGGTTTTTTTATGGTTTCTGCGAAATCTTGCAAAAGCGCTTACATGAACGTCATACTCGGCCCGCAGCGTGGATAGTTTACCATCTACGTTGTCGACGTATTTTTTTGTTGCTGCGTCTTCGTCGGATTTTGGATCTCTTAACACTACTATTTTATTTCTGTTCATGCTTAGTTCACCCGTCATTGTGTCACCGGAGTTTCTCACACGATTAGCAACGCTTCATGCAATTTCATCTCTGATGGTTGTAAACGATATACTTGAATCCCTGATTTTGCCGCTGTCAGTAAACACGGGAATATTATCCGTAACTGCACCGAGTACTCGTCGAACTATATCATTCCATCTGATGTTGCTAGTTTTTAGTTTACTATATCGATCCTGAAAAATAACAACCTCATCTGGATCAACTGCAGCAAGATTCATGATATCAGCGAGTTCATCTTTAGTCGCATACTTCGACAGATCAACGTCGCCGGGTTTTTTCTTAACGCGTGAAGATCTTCTTCCGTAAATATCAACCATTATAATAAGACCTATTGTTTAAAACGCTTTACGCGCAACGAATCGGTTGCTTGTATAATCATGCACGACTTTATGTGGCGATCTGGATGATTTTGATATAGCGTTAAGTACATTAATTACCTCACGGCCACATATTGGCGGATCTGTCATTGTTTGTGTGGGTAGCGTTGAATACCAAACTTTTGAACCAGAGGTTCTTGCGTGAAGTGGTGCGACGTACTTGATAAATTCAACGGGTGGAGCTAACCCGTATGAATCAAAATAAACAATTCCACGTGGATCAACCGCGTATGATACCCAATGAGTACCGGGTCCTGAATTCGAGTCTAGATTAATAATACCTGTTTCGAGTTTGTTTGGTCGGTCCGGCAATTGATCTCGCATAAAAACACCTCTAAAGCTTTTTATTTTTAATTTTTTAGCAACATCAAGTAAATCAAAATTTGATGCTGGAACGTCTAACGTGGAAGCCTCAGACCCCTTCCCCTGCGAGATCCCGGTAATCTTAGACCGCGTCCCTTTTTTTTGCTATATCGTCCACCAGTAATTTTTTCGAAAACTTTTTTACCCGCCGCTCCAGCAGCACCTAACGCAGCAGCTTTTGCTAACGCCGGTGCAGCAGCTGCGGCTATCGCAGGTAACGCAGCAGCTTTTGCTGCAAGTAGTGCTGGTATTGCAGCTAATAGTGGGAAAAATCCACCTATTTTAATCATCTCTTTTATAGCGCTCGGAGAAAGATGTAATTGAACTCCGGTTTTTGATTCTAGGGCTTTATTGAAATGTTTAATCTGATTATTTGTCAACGATAATTTGTTTGGACCACCACCAATCTGATCTCGTTTTAGTGATGTTTTAGTTCCACATTTGCTGGTGGTTTTTGATTGAAGTTTTTTGACCTCACCAGGAGTCAGAGTAACATTAACATGACTATACGACATTTTTATATAAAATATATTTTTCTGAATAATTAAAGATTTTCCACTGGTGCATCAGCAACCCTCATTCGACCACTACCACCTTCAAGTAACATGGCTTTATCGCTGAGTATGACCGCGATTGCTCTGTAGGTGCCGCGAATGAGAGGTGGACCAGCTATATCAGGAGGAGGTTCAGTAACATGAGCTCGAAAGTGTATATCAACGACAGATTGCTTGGATAGATCAAGATGTTCCAGCGAAAAGTAATAAATCGGATACAGTTTTATAAAATCTATCTGTGATATTTGCAGCCCAGTATCGACGTTTTGATCACGTCCCATGAATGACATTAAACGATGATATGCACGCGCTACGTGATTTTGATCAAAATTTAACAATATATCTTCAGCTGGTTCTTGATGTCCATTTATCCGCAAGGAAACTTCATTAACTCCAAGTTTGTCAAATATCATATGTGAACGTACTTGATTATTCGTCCGAGCATTATCTTGCAGCGCAATAAAAATATGCCGTGGCGCAGAAACACCTTGCTGTGATGCTACATGCCATGTGAATAAACCATTAACAGAACTTAGAATAGCATCTGTGGTTACTGTCAACCATGATAACAATGATTTGCCGCCTGAATCCATAAAAGAGAGTAATTTTTGTTCTTCAGTAATTGATGGAGTCATTACTGGCATCCACAGTGAAAGTTTCGCTATATTTACTTTACCAACATCAGCAGCACCAGTACCTCGCCAGACTGCATCATTATCATCACCTTTTCTTACGAGCACAACTGTGTGTTTAGCTCCAAAGATGACCTTTCTAACATTTCTGCAAAATCCAAAGATGTGAGATAATGGAATTGCACATGAAAAATTTCTATTATCTCCTAACAATGCTGATCGACGTGTTGCAAACCCTAAGTTGAAAGTCGAGGTAATATCTTTTATGATTTCAAAATCGCCTGCTGGTCTAGTTTCACGATCGGGGTTGGCAGCTTCTGCCTGATTAGCAACAGAAGTATCCCGTGGTGTAAGTAACTTGGTATATTGATTATGGTTGGCGTTGTCGGTGATATCTTTAGCAAACATCATTGTTGGACCAGCTGTTCTTGTAAAGTCGTCAGAATATCTCGCTAGACCAATGATTGTTGTGGCTACATCGACATCCTTCTGAATTGATTCAATATTTTTTTCCGTCAATCATATATGTGGCGCTATCAAACAACGCCATAATCCAGTTGTTGACAAAACCAACACGCAAATTGTCACCATATGGCGTATCAAGTTCACCTTCTACTTCAATAAACGCCTCAGCGGGTAAGAAATATCTACTTGTATCATGAACTTGCAATTCGATTCTCCCCTGCTGATTTGGTTGTCTTGCGTCATAAGAATAAAACTGATAATCACGCACCGATTCATACTTAAGGACAGGTGCCTCCATATCAAATGCTGTGTCTGATTCGCGCTTGAACATTTTTATTATAATTACCATTTTTCCAAATGGTGATCTAAATTATCGTCGACGAAGACCGCTTCCTGCTATTAAATTTAATGTTATATTTCTTTCTGCTTCTTCAGATAATTTTGTTAATTTTTGATTTGCAGCCTGATTTATTATTTTGCTGACATCTGCAGGCATAATTTCAGTACTTGGTAATTTTACTGGTGGTTGTGATTTTCGTCGCAATAATCGTGCTAGTCTTTCTTTGATTGCCGAGAACGCCCTACCAGCAACATTGACAATTGCTCCAGGGGCTTTATCACGAACAATATCAATAGCTTTCATCGATAATTGTTTTGCAACGGGTGCTACTTTTGGGCCATCCTTGTGAATAATCCCTGTATAACATCACCAAGTCCATCTCCGTAAGTAGATTTATAGATTGGTAATCGTGAGTTTACCGCTCTGACCTGCACGGGTTTACGATGATTATCATGTATGATCATCTTATTTTATTTGTTATTTATCTAACAACTAGTCATCAACAAGTTCATCGATGAGTTCTCGGCAAACGCCGATATCCATGATACCACCTTGAAATAATCGTTGGCAGATATCAGATGCTTTATTAATTATTTCTGGTGAATTATTTCCGGCACGTTTTCCTCCTATGAGAACTTCTAACCGTGACACATCATTAATAATATTATCAGGACAAACAAAATCATCTCCCAGACCACTGCCAGTAGCTCCTTCTTCTGCTGTTTTCTTAAATAGTCTTAAGGGTGATCTTTCCTCTGCTGATTTTTTAAGTAGCTCTTTAGACCTTTTAAGTTCCAGCTTCAACCTTTGCTGCGGCGAAGAAGATTGTTGTTGTTCTGTTTGTTGCAGAGGTGGAGAAAGCTGATACTGGGAGAGTTGTTCTTGTTCTTGTTCTAGTTGTTTTACTTGCTCTCTATAAAGTCTTTTTACTTCTTTATCAAGATTTTTGTATTCTTGACCTTTAGCTTGTTTTTTGTTGTAATATACGCGATATATATATTTAATAAGATTATCATCATTTACTTTTCATGACGGGGGTTTAAAATACTAGATTTATTAAATATACTATTTAATATTACTTCGGGTAATTGTTCTTTTTTAGTATTTCTAATTTCTTCGACAACCCCTTTCCTAAATTTTGTAATCAATTCTACTTTTTTTCTACTAGTTCGGGTTCAGGTGTATGTTCTTTTCTCACGTCGGCGACTTCAGTACGAAGTTTTCTAATACTTTCAAGTATTTCTTCGCCGACAGGTGGAGGTTGAGCCGCAGCTATATCAATTGGAAGATCTCGTAAAATCTTCTTTGTCTGTTTAGTTCTTCTTGCTATTTTTTCAGCTTGTTCTGCTGTTTGTTTTGATACCGGAAGAAGATCTTCTTTGATGACAGTTGTAACTTTTTCAGTAGCTGCAGTGATGGGGTTTAAACAGATTTTTAGTGTCTTCTTCATACTCAACTTGTGCTTCTTGTTGTGCTTGTAGATTTTTTCTAAATGAGTCTCTGACAGGAAGAAATTTTTTAATTGCTTCTAATCGTTCTCGTGCTATTCTTTCAGTATGAGATTCCGGATGTACCATTATTTTTAATATAACAACTTTTTAATTAATAGCAGCAGAGAGGGCGCCTACCAATGTTGGTCGTCCGTGGAAATTAAACAAAAAGTAAATAAACACGTAGAGTACTTTATTTTTCAGCCACCTTTTCGAACTAAGGTTTTATTGATGGGGTTGGTTTCAACAAAAATAAAATCATCTCAAGGAAACGTTAATTTGTAAAAATCTGGACCTTTCTACGAGATGGTTTTATTTTTTTATTTTTATTTTTTTTGTCGGAATTCTTGGGTCTGTTCGCCCTCTCTGCTGCTATTCAATTATTTAAAGATATTCATGATAATTCAAATATAAATGAGGCAAAATACCTTCAAAAATATCTATCTCACATTATAAAAAATATTGTAAATCCGACAAAAATGTTGAAACAGTTACATATGATTAGAAACAAAAAAGGGAAAAATAAAGATCTGTTGTATCTGATTTTGTTCATTGTAATGATTGTAAAAATGAGATAATTAGTAATATACTGGAAATCGCAATATTTTAGCATCATTACATTTTAGAGCCTTTATTTTTATTATATTAGAATTTTTTAAAAATTGTACTTTGATGTAAATTTCACATGTTATAGATTACATTTAAATTTTTAGCAAACTCCCGATGAGACAAACTAGGTGGCGTAGTTTTAACCTGCTTTGATTTCGATGCTACGCTGTGTAAAATGAGTTAGATGTACATGGATGCTACGCTGTGTAAACACAAAGCTAGATGAACGTGGATGCTACGTTGAGTACACAGAGAGTTAGATCTGTGTGGGTGCTATGCTGTGTAAACAGAGATAGCACCCATGTGCGTGGATTCAACGCTGTGTAAACAGAGAACTAGATGTGCGTGGATGATACCCTGTTGTTGTTGTTGCTGTTGTTGTTGTAGGGTTTAACGCCATTTCTCAGCACACGATAGGCTATACATGGCGGCCAGTATTAATGGTGGAGGAAGAACCCAGGAAAACCCCGGAAAGAACCACCGACCCACGAGAAGCTACTGGCAAGCTTTCTCACATACCCACATTGGCTGAATCCGAGACTCGAACCCACGCAGACAGAGGTGAGATGGCAGTGATCCGTAACGGAGAGCGCTTTAGACCACTCGGCCACTCGGGGCCCCTTGGATGATACGCTGTGAAAACAGAGTTGGATGTGCATGGATGATCCACTGTGTAAACAGAGAGCTAGATGTGCATCGATGTTACGCTGTGTAAACAGAGAGCTAGATGTGCGTGGATGCTCCGCTGTATAAACAGATAGCTAAATGTGCGAGGATGCCACGCTGTGTAAACAGAGAGCTAGATGTGCGTGGATGCTTCACGGTGTAAACAAAGTTAGATGTGCGTGGATGCGATACTGTGTAAACAGAGCTAGATGTGCCTTGATTCCACGTTGTGTAAACAAAGTTCGATGTGCGTGGATACCACGCTGTGTAAACGCACATGATTTAAGTGTAATATTTTTTATTCCGACACTAGATATTATCGAACCGTACGCAATATAAATCACTGCCTACAATGAATGAAAAGCATTCAAACACGATGTGTTATCAACCATACGTAATATAAATTATTACCAACAATGACGGAAGAGTATTTCTTCAACGTAACACCCACAAGTTCATGTCTTCACTATTTGGCTTTCCATCTTGACAAAGGGTACATGTAAACAGATGGATTATTTTCCCCTAGAACTGACGTCCGGTTAGACGTCGACTTTTCAATTTACATATATTTTTATGACATAATCTTAGATGGCATATAATGTTAGCTAAATTTAGTTTGCACGCTCAGGTAGCTAAAATGTATGCTTAATAATAATAATAATAATAATAATAATAAAGGTAATTATATATTTCCTAATACGTTTGCATTAATTTACACATAATATTTTTTCATTGTAAATCAATTTCAAGTAAATTAAAATCCGTTCCCTGTCGTTCCCTTAATCTACAGCAGGCAAGCTCTCCCCACGCTCTCTCAGACAACAAGGCACCATCAACAGCGTGCTCCTGTCCAGATCTTCCATTAATCTAGTACTAGGAACATTTCTTTCTAATATTTAATCAAAAGGACATAAAGATACAGAGAAGTATATCTCCCCCTTGATGTCTATAAAAGATTATATTTGTTTCATAATTGCTACAATATTGGTTTCAAATGGTAGACTCACCTCTAATACTAAGATAAGATCCCTCATAAACCATCTTCCCAGTCACAGATATCAAGATCAGAGTGGAAAGACTCGTAATTTAATGGGAATTACTTTACAACTTGAAACAGTATGAGCTTTACTATACTTTATCGTCCAACGTTTAGGTAGATTAAAAAAAGAGCGGGTGTCTGAATTCAGGTGCACTGTATCCCCAAAATTAGTTTATGTAAATGAGTAAACAAATGCACAACATCAGCACTTACTAGGTTACCATTCTATTGGATTGAACGTTTTGTTAGTATATGCTACCTATCAAACAAATAAATCGCAATATAATTTTAGAACGATTTTGTTGATGCCAGCATCAGTATCATGTTCTTGATAATTATTATTTGTTAAGCAAACATCTCATCTTAAACGTGTTTTATTTCAAAAGTACCCTTCACACTTAACAGCGCTTGAACGCACCTCTTTGCACACACTGAAAGGTAATGCGCTTTCTGACCGATAGTACGTCAGACAGTTTCGGCTGTTAGATATACTGTCCTGAACTTGGCACCTTTATGAAATCGTGACATTGAGAGTCTTGTAGTGCCAGAAAAAATAAACATTTTTGACAATAGTTTCAAATATGCGTATAAAAGTGACAACAGTTCTGCGTCTATGGATTAGAAGAGACTGACACGTCACAGGTAAAATTAAAACTTGTGACCAGTTAAACGGAACATAATATGAATATCTAATACCTAGCGGCGACATTATGTATTTATCCTGAATGGCATCGAGTGATGTCATGGAAATATGACAAGTTTCTCGTGTGCGTCATTTGCCTTTGTAAAAAAATGTTTTGGGAAGAAATGCTTACTGAGAGAGATTCGTGAACATAGCCAGCTCTTCAGATAACGGGTCCCATAGTCTCCGCCATAGTTCTCCCGTCTTTTGAGCAAAGGTTTTAACCTATTTCATAGTATTGTCTTTTAACTGAAATAAGCACACAAGCCATACATACCTTTAACTTTGAATAAGCTACTTAACCAAGGAAATAGCCTATGCTATACGTTACGAACAATTACTCTTCATTCTTCGTTCATTTCCGTAAAGGAACGTGCGTAAAATAACGAAAACAAAGGTCGACACTAAATGACCTTCAGATATCAAGTTTTTCCAGCTGTTATTAGTGTAGTCTTTACATAGCTTGTTTTAAAAAGTATATAAAGAGTTCGCTAATAAAAGTTAGCTAAAACCTATGAAAGACCGCAGTTTGTGTAAGTTTTGGACAGATTCGAGTAAAGTCATTGAATACTGGCGCATAATGCGACATCACGGCGAACGACGTCATGAATACCTGCCGCATTTCATCACATGCATGTTCTCAGGCCGTTGATAATAAGTGTACCAGTTGAACAGAATATTTGTATGACCATTGACAATAATTTTTTTAAGGCATGATATTCTAGATTTGATGGCTTGGTTAGTTTATCGTGCAGGAAACTAATTATACTTCAATCATTTCCGTTATAACGCATAGGCAAAGATTCCAAAATATAATGGCGCGACTTTGACCACTTTGGACTCGTAGCACTTTGGATGCAACTATTTTGAAACTTCTACGGTATCGATTAAATCACTTTAAGTGCACTTGTTAGCATGAAATTTAGTAAAACCTTGTAGCGAGAGGCGCTTCCTGTGCCAAATTTCATAACTTTCCTATGTTTTTAAAAATAAATAGAATAGCCAAACAAAATATAAAGGCTGCAAATTTGGCTCATCTACTGGAACGAGAATCTCAAGAGTTTGTAAAGTTTTTTGACTGCAAATATCCTGATGGACAATTCCAGAACTTTATTATTGTTGTTTTCTTTCGAACAGTACGTTATCTCTCGAAAAAAAAATGCTAACCATTGTTACATTTCTTCATTACAGTGTTTGATATTTCACGAAATTGCTGTCAACTATTTTACAGCCTTGCTAATGTCTTATTTAAATTATAGAGCTACGGTTGAGTGTGGAATTTTATCAAACGCACCAGTTCATCAATTTAAAATATATCCTGATAGAATAGTGGTGTTGCTTTGTTGGCTGACTTTTAACGGCTCTTTCAACATATATTAGATACATGATGCCGTGGAAAAGGAAGACGAATGTATTTCTCAGTAACACATAAGCCCGCGCTATCATGAGCTGGTATCGAACCCGCAACCCTTAGTTTACAAGCAATAGCTGCTCCCTAAAAAAGATAATAATTAAAAGTGTTTATTTGCTATTACTCTTTGCACAAAAAGGATTGTGTCGCGATAGACATAAATTATTCTCTACTGTTACGCGTAACAATTCACCCAAAAATTAATAATTTTGAATGTCATTTCACGAAATGAAAAGTTAACCTTGACGCTTACTTTTAACCAGAGAACTTTCTCCAGCAGCGTATGATTTACTTTGACTTGAAAGAAAATGTGTTCTGTATTAAAAGACATAAGCCCTCGTTTATAGCCGCGTAAGTAAGCTGGTATCCTCCTAATTGAAATCACGAGTACCTCGTTAAGAGGATATTACTCGACAAATCTTCAGCTGACTAATTTCAAAGATCTTTTCCACAGACATCAACGATGATATATGTGTACGTAAACATGCTACGCCATCATAGAATCCTGATAATTAACCTTTCAACAACCTTTATAAATTATCAAAATTGCTTCAACAAAGCATAAATCACGTGAAATAACTCTGAAAATCTGGAGAGAGTTAGTGCTCGGCGGAAATCGTAGTCGTGTATATGCACAAATCAAAATTTACATTTTTGTTCATTATCTTTGTCCCTTTTTACAGCCTATTGGCGGTAAGAAAACATCATTGGCTAAATTTTTGAGAAACAAAATAGACGTACATACACACACATATGCGCATATAAATATAAAGGTGGTTGTTTGACAGGCATGTGGAGTGATGGAACTGTTCCTATCAACTTCAATATGACACGCATAATGCAGCATACCATGGTAAAAACCTTATACAGAACTCTGTTTGCGACATCGTATAGCCCTATCATGATTAAGTACAGTATACAGAATCCTAAATGTGGCTAACTGCAGCCCTACCAAGGATAAGAACGCTATGCAGAATTCTAATTGTGACATAATGCATCAATACAAAGGTTAAGAACAGTATATATAAAACACTCTAAATGTGACATAATGAAGCAATATCCTTGGTTAGGAACGTTATATGGGACTCTAGATGTGACGTAATGCAGCCCTGCTTTGGTTTGGAACGGTATACAGAACCCTAATTGTCACATAAAACAGCCATATCCATTGTTAGGAACGATATACATAACTCTGGTTGTGACATGCAGCCCTACCTTGGTTTGGAACGGTATAGACCATTTGCAGATACTACTTTTAGCTGGCCAAACCTATCCAATAGCCGCATCCGGTACGGTCATGCGCATTTGACGTAGGGCAACTCTAGTGACCTACACTTCTTACATGAATAGAAAATTTGTCATCATAGATCGCCACAGATAGTAGTGAACAATAATATGCCAGCACACAAGTATAAGAACTGAAATGCACATTTTCATCAAGTATTTTTAACAATATATGAGTATCTATTGCTTTATGTTACTGCATCGTGACTCTCCTCTAAACTCCGCCCCCCCCCCCCCGCCATGACTGAATGGTAATTAATAATCCGAAAATAAACAAGTTAACTTGTCTAATTAGCAGCAAACAATGAACACCAAAGGCGGCACATCACATATTTAGCAGATTCCTCAAAGATTTGCTATTTAGTTAATACATTAAACGGGAATGAATGTGAATCCAAAAACTTCTTATAATGCATTGGATAGGCAAAAAAATTTATTTTCTCTCTCTCTCTCTCTCTCTCTCTCTCTCTCTCTCTCTCTCTCGTTTGCTAACTCCATGAAAAAAACATGAAAAAGTATGGATAATAATGATGAATTCACTCATCCTGCGATACATTTGTAATGGCCAGTTGCTACAGTACTATCATCTATGTGGAACTGGTGTGGCTTCTCTGATTGGGCTTGGGATCTGATTACGCTGGCATTGATAATGCTGTGTTCACCTGTATGCATCCATCCACTATGAAATTAATTATATGCAACAAAGACATTTGTAAGTCCTCATGTTTTCGCGAGTATATAATCTTGAAGAGTCATCTAAATACACGTAGATTTGTACAAATCGTAATTCTGGTCACATACGAAAATCGTCCACCCACCGCTTTCCTCTCAGAAATGGATCACACAACGTTAAGTCCTATCCAGGACCGCGGACAGAGCATGACAAAATCCTCGGGACCACAACGGTTAGGGGGTCCACCGTTGTTTCAATGTGTGATTCATTGGAGCCTATTGGATAATTTTTCCTAGGGCCCACATATCCTGTCCGCTGCCCTGGTCCTCTCTGATACTTTTTGTGCTCATATCTACTTTTCTGTTTTAGGCAGGTTACTGAACTATTTACTCATGATTTTTAAACATACTATTTCTGTGAAGGGTGAACAGATGTCAAACCTTTGTTTGAAACTTTCTTTACGAACATACACTATGTTCATGACAATCGCTTAAAAGTTGCCCTACGTTGATTGCACATGCGTTAAATATTGGAGTGGAAAACCCCAGACTCGACTTCTTGAAAAAGGTCTAAACAGAACTATAAATGCGACGTAATGCAGCAATATCCGTGGTTAGGAACCGTATGCAGAATTCTAAACGTGACTTAATGCAGACTTGCCAATGTTAAGAATGGTATACAGAGCTCTAATTGTGCCATAATGCAACCCTACCATGGTTATGAACGGTATAAACAACTCAAGCTATGACGCAAAATGTAGCTTTACTTCTTTTTAATGCAGCAGAAAAATAATCACATACAATATACTGGGCACCTTATCCTGGTTCTTCAAATTTTAATTAACACAAATATTTCCAATAACTTAGAGGTGTGCAATGATGCAGGAGTTATTTATGCAACCGTCTTAAGCAGTTTTTAATAAAACAGATTTTCTTTGTTTTGTTTTGTTTTTCTATGGCAAACTAAAAAGCTCCTATCAGGCAACTGGAAATTCGTAAATGTTCTCTTTACAGATCATTTATGTATCAGCAGTGAACAAAGACAAGTACATAACTTGTTGCTAAAAGTATGGTTAGCTTGCTTCCTTAGAACCGTGTGTACTATATTATTTTATCTGTCATCCTGTTTAAGGCATTTTCATTTTGCAAGTTTTACTTTAAAAAGATTTTAGAAAAGATAAATATATGAACAGCAGAAATAAATAATTTTCATGACTGTATACATTATTTACAATTCATATTATTACACTGTGTACATCAACAAACATGAAAGCCTAAGTTGTTTTAAGATTTAATCCAATCAGCGCCAGTCACTTGATCTTAATCCAATTATTTTTTTCACTTTTATAAATCTTAAACTACATTTAATAATTACAGCCATCATGTTTTTTCTTAATTACTCAATACTGACTGACACATATGCTAATAAACACTACACAAAGTAAACAAAAGAGAAGATTTAAGGTAATCCGTGTTCTGTACTTAATACTTAGTGTAAAATAAAAATTATGTTAAGCTGAATATATGTTTAGACATATAAAACCAAGTCAACTTAAATCAAACCGAAGAAACGAAATTTACACATAAATAAAGAATAAAGTTCGGAAAAGGGAAAACAAGATCTTCAAGGATAGTAAACAATGATGTTAGAAAACATGGGAAAGAATAACATTTAATATGTGATGATTCTAGATTGTACTATCTGAGATAATAATAATAATAATAATAATAATAATAATAATACTTTATTATTATTACTATTATTATTGGAATCTAAGAAAGAACTTTTCACAAAACGATTTAGCATTCGAATTGAATATCACAGCAAAAACGAAAATATAATGCTATCCGATTTCTGCTTCTATCCCACAGTTACACAAGGTATTATATATCAGGTGATTGTCATACTGATCTATATTAATGTTGCCCGTGTGTACAGCATACTATCTGCATGCATTGGTTTGGAATCCTAGTATGAATAATAGTGTGTTAGCTGATCCTAAGATAAGCAGAAGAGTATTTGCAATGACCAAAACTAATAAGAAAAAGGAGCACTATTTTTGTGGGGAAATATACTTATAAAATTCTTAGAAAGCGCTTTCCGTCTGTATATTTTCAAGTTGGGTACTCCATATGAATATGCAAGAGGTAAGACAAGTTCGTTTTTTTTTTTTTTTTTTTTTTTTGTTATTTCAAGTCTGTCGTTTAATTTAGAGAAGATTTTATTGAACACGTGAATTCCAAGACGTCAGTCTTGAAGATGGTTTTAACTCTCGTGAGAAAACGCGAGACAAAGGGAGGGAACTTTGTATGCATGACAAGCAGTTGGACATAGGACACAATTAATTTTACTATATGTTATCTACATTGGTTTCTCAGTACTGACCTTTCCACTGTGTGACAATCAATACAAATCATATGCTAATCTAAAATATCTTCAAAGATGACTTCACGGTGAAGTTCTCGTCAAAGGTTGACCTGCTCTTTTTATAGATGCTGAACTGTCAACACATCACCATGTAAACAGAACACAGATTTCACTTCCGGATCATCACCAACGCCTTATTACTCACTGTGCACTGTCGCCGAAATACACACATACAACAACACCCTGAGCTCATATTGTCAAGAATAAACAGTTACCTTTAAATCCCTACCAAAAATGCATAAATAAAACTCTTCTATCACCACCAAAATGAGAGAGGAAAAAATGTTCTAAAAATAGACTAGAACTACATTCGTGGGTACTGAACTGGAAGTATTAATTGTGAACCGATTCCAGGTACAGATGTAATTTCTTCTCTCGAACTGTGCATGCCGTAATGATTTTATCACCATTAGCTGGACCTGTCGGAAATGTTTAGATCTTGCGCCGTGTAGCAAGCCATTTGTAACTTCTTTAAGGTTTGCAGCAGAAATACCATTCGTTGTGTAGAGATTATTATCTTTGAGGATGACATACCATTAAACATAATCTTGGAGCTGCAACAACGGGAAAGTGGGACAGATGTACTGACGGCGCGTTCCAATAGATGTCGCAGATATTTCTATTTAAGGACCCACAATATATTTCTAAAAATATATGATCCTCTAAAAAGAAATACTAAAATTTCTTTTATATTTAAAAAAAATAGGTTTGTTTCATCAATTAATTCAAAAAGACACTTATTGTAAGCTCATAATACAATGCATTCATTGATTTGAAAGGCAATATTTTTCTCTTCATTAGTCTTGGATTACTGCCCTCGAACTGGACAAACCATATTTACACAGTTTTTGTAAATATTTACATTTTATATAATATTTAAAATTAATGTTTGCCTGTTCTTGTTTCGTTTTATGTGGGGTTTTTGTTGTTAACATAATGCATTTGTTATAAACCCATCATACACCGATTATTATCATAAAGTTAACACTAGTTATACTGAAAACGTTATGACACTCACCGGTGTAAAAACTCTGTGATGGATTTGTTACGAAATGCATTCTGTCAGAAAAACCGTGAAATAGCGTCTCGTCGTCATTGAAGGCTGCTAGAAACTGTAGCCATGATATATTCCTTTAGGATTTTCCAAGGTGTGATATCCATAATGGTCTTAATCTGTAAGAATCATTACATTTGGACACCCTTTGACAATGTTCCACACTTTCAAGGACAATTAATAGTAAATATTTATCCCTTAAACCACAACTTAAGTAATTCAAAGGTCAATGCAATATTACATGTTTAGCCTTTAAACCACGTATGAAGTAATTCAATGGTCAATACAATATTAAATATTTAGCCGTTAAACCACGTATCAAGTAAATCATTTTGCCGTCGGTTGCATAACGTTCAGAACGCCTCTCCTGTACGATGTTAGTGTATTTGTCCTTATAATTCGGAAAAGCAAATTTAATGAAGACTCTGTATCGTTATTCAAGAAGATTAAGCGTATTACTTGCGTGGATTTACACTTCGGAATAATACGTGAATATGAATGCGTTAGTACATTTATGTTTACACGAATATGTGTTATATTTTGCGAACAAACGTCTTACTGACCAATACAAGTTTGTTTTGATGTCAAATACACCGCGCCGCTTATATAAAATAATGAAATGGGATGTACTTCACTTTGACTTGCGAAAGATTGTCTGGGTTATTCTTCACGGACCCTAAATATGTATTGGTTATTCTTCACGGACCCCAAATATGCCGCATTTTGAGTTGATGATATGATTCTGTTTTGTGGGATTAACACCTTTGATCAGTTGAATGGCAATTTATCGCGACAAGTATGTCAGATGGAGGAAGAACTCTGGAAGACCCTGGAAAAACCACCGACCGACTGGAAGTTACTGACGAAATTTCGCGCATACCCACGCTGGCTAAGCGGAGACTAGAACCCACGCGGATAGAGATGATGCCAGAGATCTGAAAAAGCGAACGCCTTAGAACGCCTTAGAACACAAGGCCAACCGGGACCAAAGTTTGTTGATATCAGTTAACCCACTACCAAAGCATTTTGCTTTGCGTTCATATTGGTTGCATAGCTTCTCGGTTGTTAGTCCGTATTTTAAGTCATGCATTGTATTGGAAACGTAATGATCATGCTGTTGATTGATATTTATAAACCAGGTTAAGTAGTAGACACGTAATTAGGATGCTGTCTGTCAACATTTTCTTTTTGTTAGGCTTATTGTTTGAAGCACAGTTCTGAAGCTGTTGGTCCAAATTTAAAGTCATGCACTGTATTCGAAACATAGTTGTGATGCTGTTGGTCCACTTTTTAAGTTCTATATTGTATTGGAAGCGTAATGAGCTGGCAATTGATATTGTTTTTAAAACCAGGTTTTAGTATTAGACAAGTAAATTTTAGGACGATGTCTATCAACACGTTCTGTTAGCAAGACTTATTATTGAAAGCATAAATGAAAAGCTGTTGCGTAATATTGTTAGCAAGGGTTATTATTGGAAGCATAATCAAAAGGTTGTTGGTAAATATTGTCAGCAAGGGTTATTATCGGACACATAAGCAAGAGGATGTCGGTCAATATCTCTAAGCTAGGCATATAAGAACATTTTCCAGTGTGTAGACACTCTTTATCATAGTCTATATTTCTCGTCTAAAACGTCCTTAACAATTTGTCTCTTTTAGTTTCTACTGTCGTTTGTCTCCTTCAAAACAAATAATTTTCAATAAACTTACAAAACACCAAATTTTCAGAATATTGCACATCTTTCGGATGCAATGTAACAGTCAAAAGACGACTGCGATAAATCGGGTTCGGTGTTTTAATGTTTCAGTAAAAAAAACATATTTTTCAAAGAGCATTACACATGCTTCGATGTCGGCAATTGTTGGGAAGCAATAATACATCCATACCGAAATCCATTACAGTCCAGGTTAGCATTCGTTTACTCCAGAATATGCAATTTACACTCTGTAATATGTTTGGTCACGAACTTTTGTGTCAAAAGTAAGGTCTCATTAGCTTGTCTAATACAGTATTCTCAAGAAAACAATAATACACGCTCTGTAGACCAGAACCAGCACTAATCATTTGTCCTTGCGTTTGTATTTTTTGTGGGTGACTTTAAGGGGCAAAACTTTAATTAACAGTTAAATAAACCTGAAGAAGAACAAATAATTAAACGCCGTTAAGAATGAGAATACTATTTATTTGTATTGTTATGCCATCAACAACAATATAAGGTACTGTCTTGATTTCTTATCGATCTAGCTACTTAACTATCATGGATTGGTATATAAATGTAAACTGTAATTATGGAAAAATTATGCGGCCAATTTAAGTTTTGTTTTATGTAAATGTACTCAGATTTAGATAAGTAAAAAATATGTATATAATGATCCTGGAAGTTTAATCGTACGCACGGATTATAGATATGGTTATGATTGACAATGATGGCAAATGTATTCACTCGTGATTTATTTTCTGTATGGAAATCTGTACCAACATCATAAAAGACTTAAGATAAAATATTAGAAGTAGTACTTCTTATATTGGAATGCAATTCGGTTTTATCGTCGAGTTAACTAAGACAATGCGCAAATACTATTAACAAGATGAAAATCTATTACTCTATAAATAACTGTTCCAGACACAAAACATTAAAGATTGTGTATAGCTACACTTTAAGAGGCGACTCTGCTAACATATGTAGACAACTCTGATATGAAATTCAGAAAGAATCAACTTCGTTGGGTGATATGGTTGGCACCAGCTGAGTGCGGAATATCTTCTAGGTATTCAACCTGAGATAGTGAAATCATGTTGAAAAATTTCATGTCTATTTTCAAATAAACAAATTATTTTCTGAATGATCTGGAGATCCGGCTTTAATTTTAAATCAACAGCACAGCATGAAAACAATTTCTCACGGTATGTTATTATGTCAACCTACCTTCAAGTCACAACTGTAAATATACAACATATATATGATTACAGAACAGAGTGTGATCCTGCAATGATGAAAATAACTGGGAATGGGTGACAACAAAGTATGGGTCAGAGACTGAAAGACGTTACTTGTGAAAAAGGTCAATCGTTTTCTGCAACAAAATATGATTACCTTCAATGCGAAAATAGACATACTTCTTTTTGGATGGCAGATCTGATTTGGCAGAAGAAGGAAGACAAAAATTAAATCAGTGTCATGTCTTATGCCATCTGTACTGTATTTGTCCACCACCAGAACCTTCACCATTAACACCATCTCCTACAATCTCTTTAATCATATTTGCTACCAACAGAATATATTTAATATGTTAATACCTATTGCACCTTTTCTGGACAGTTTATTAAACTATTAGGTGAAAAAAACAGTGTTGCCTTTTCTCGGTCTCTTACATTGTTTTCAACGTTGTTTCTAATACGTTTCGTTATCTCAGTAGAAGGCCGAATTGATTGTGCTTTTTATGATAACCTATCCATCTGTTCTTGCAATTTAAGTTTAAGTTTTATTGATATATTTATTTATGTTCCCTATCTCTTTTTCATATCTTTCAGCGTCTGTTTTCGACGTTTCTGCATTTGCGTAACCGCTTATCTTTCTTTCTTTCCGCATAGTAAATAATCTGCACTCTGCATTTGGAAGGTATCCGCTTTAACTTCATGTCTGGTATGCATATATGAAAGTCGCTTCTTCTATTGTGTCTCAAATTCCTCATTTGTATATACTGTTTACATTTCTATTTCCAAGAAATTTGTATTGGCTGTCTTTAAATATATTAAATTCTGAATGCTCCTCTAACGATCTATGTATAGGTTCACCGTATTTTAGTATCCATCTGTTTGGTTTTATTATTTTTGCCCCTCCTTTCTTGTTTAAACAAGTTATCTAGGCTCCTCGTTTATTTTAGAAAGTTATACTGATTTTCTGCCAACTTGCTTTTGTGCAGCATAGATACCTTCATATGCAAACATTTTTATATTTCCAATCAAAATTGTCTCCACACTCATACCATTTAAAATGAATAAAAAAACAACTCGAATGATAATTAGGTTTCAGGGAAGATTAATTAACAGTAAACTGGAAATTTATAAATTAGTAAAGAAAAGCGGTAAGAGTTCAACCTTTAACCGACAACTGGTTGGAAAAATAGACTTCAAGCAAATCAAGAATGTCTTTATCAATGCAAGGTCAGTTCCAACATCTATATCAGGATCAGATGTCATCCTAGCAGTAACATGACTGAAAGAAGATTATATAGGATAGGTGCAACACTGTGTCAGGCAATAATCAATAGCTTCCAAAATTATCACAAATGTAGATAATGTAAGAAATAGATTGTACATATAGATGCCTATGATTTGGAAGAGAATAAATGAAAAGATATAAAAGGATGGCGAGAACGAGTATAAGACAATATATCTTCTGTCGAACACAATGGAATTACAAGGGTTAAGACAATTTAAGAGTCTCAAAAACAGGTAAATATATTTTAAGAGAATGGAATTGATTACTAAACCCGATGTACAAACATTGCAATATTTAAGAGAAAAGAACACGATTTCTAAATAATTAAATTTCCCAAAAAATGAGCAATGTATTAAAGCGGTTAACTAACGATATGATTAACTTGTTTAACAGGATAATTGCATGTATTTATACCTGGACACAAAATGAATGCTTTAACTGAGATAACAAAACAGAAAGATCACAAGAACCGAATAAAAGCATGATTAAAGCCATTAGAATGGTTATAATTTATCCATTACTGACATGGACAGTGAGATCGAAATGACAAAGCTGTTACTTACTATAACGAATTAGATGCTGAGATAGCATTTAAAAGAGACAGATACTGAAATAGATATTAACACGATATTAGTTAATAATAGTGATTTTGTTACAGAACAGTGTTAACGATGAAAATTCTAAACATATTTTGGAACAAAAGCTAAAAACGGAAACAAATACAGTAAACTCTGATTATGATGAAAATAATCTTTATTAAGTGGTAAAGTGTACACATGTAAATTCGAAAAGATTTGTTTAATATATAGTGGCATTTAAAATATATTTGCCATTATGTTTGCAAAGGTTTCGAAAATTAAAGAGTTACTCAGGACTACAAATTGGAAAATAGTTGTATTCGACAAACAAAATTCAGTTACTTCAGATTCAATAGCTCAATCTATTATTGAGACGTACATGTATGGAATTGACTTCTTCCACGACTATATTAAATGGGAGAGAAGTATTGATGGGTCATCAAATATGACATTAACAACGGGTTTAAAAGATCTTTTCGTACTGCGTAAAAAAGACATAGAATGTAAGCCAGTTAAAAATCTTCATCCCAGTCATAGCAACGATTACAAATACATGGTTTCTTCTCAGGGGTGTTACTTTAAGACAACAGTTTACTTCAAAAACAACATATATCTTTGAGGGTGAGAACAATATTCGGAACTCAGTGTGAATAATTGAAAAAGTGCAGCTGCAATACTTTGCATGTGCAGGTCATGTATTAGCTACCATTCAACAACCTATACACCTGCAGATAAACAATGAAGGTGTAGATCCTCGCAAAATCTATATTTATTTTTATTCATATACCAATTTATACATTCTAAATAATGGATATGTCTGCTTTAAACGACTTTAGCTCAAATAAATAGAAGAATTCCATTTCCAGACTCCAAACTCCATGTGATTGTACTTTTATGATGGTATTTAGAGATATAAAGAATACAATTCGCATTTGATTAAGAGGATATAAAGACGTGCGCGATATGCGAATTTGGAATAATTACAATGTCTGAATAAATGCGAAAGGTGAAGGACGTTTACATGTTATCCAAAACAATGATCATTCTGAGAAATGTAATGAGATGTATATTATCCAAACAACCGCTCAGTTCATTAATGGCAAAGCGGAAGACAATGTGGCACCAGTGATTATTAGAGAAACAATCCAAACAATTCCGAACAAGAGGATGGATATTACTTTTGCAATAAAAAAGGATAAACTAAGAGAATTCAAATAACGTCTGGTATATTTATACAATCCTACAAGATAGCTATAACATTTTTATAACTCCATGGTCTTAAAAGAAGTAACAGAAAGGATTGAAAATTAAAAAGTTTTGTTAAATTCAAAAAATATTTTCCTCTATAATACAAAGCGAAGATTTAAAACGAACTTAAAATGAACGTTGTGAATTAAAAAACAAAGGGTCCTAAAAGTTCTATAGCAAGTCCAAAAGTAGAGTCAATAATATTTAACTTCCATTCAGATTTACTGAAGCTCATTTGTACGGAAACATTTATTTTGCTTGCTGTATTAATATGCATGTTGAGTCATCCATTCCTTGATTTCACTATATTTGATCTTTCATTTTCATCTTTTATTATCATAGATGACTAATATTAACTTATGCCACAGCACATTTGGGATGACATCGCAAATATCTCAAATATACTTCTTTTATGTGTAATTCTTTTTATTTATTGCTGCATTTTGCATGAGATCTAATGCCATAAATTATTCCGTTTCTGGAGAATATATAGACATCTTTGTATAACTTGAGTAGCACATCAGCGATTTCGATGTCTGAAAATAATGACCATTTGAAAGGGTTATGGTAGTTGCTTTACAAACATATTAGAGGCCGACCGAAACTAAATTTCTGGTTTCGGCCGAAAACGAAACCAGACCGAAAGTTATAAATTGACTTTCGGCCGAAACCGCAAGTTTGACTACACCTTTGGCCGAAACCGAAACCGAAACCGAAAGATAAACCGAAGTTGCCGAACACAAGATTTATTAAATAGGCCTGGGTCATGATGCAATGCTACACTTAAACAACTGAGTAGGGTAACATGTCGACAACGATCAAGTCCATGATGCACTTATCAATTCTCTGAACTGCAACGTGGTCATCAGGCCAGACCATTCTGCTCTCGACCATTGATGTCAAGGACGTCTGCACAAAATTCGGTAATGCTTGTTTAGTCGCTTTCTCTTCCATCATCATCTTTTTCGAGGCACGCTCTGCTCCGTCGTTCATGGACCTCTTGAGATACGTACCATGGAGCTCCTTGTGGCAGCTGGCCAGATGATCTTTCAAGTCTGAAACTGTCTGAAGTCTTGGCTTATTGCTGCGAAGTGATAACAGTTTGTTGCATTCTTTGCACTGCGCCTTGCTTGCATCAGAATCGATTTTTGTGAAGTAATCCCACACTGCATTTTTCGACATTCTTTGCGGTGGTTAACTATTCCGTTTATTATTAACTTCAATTTTCTACTTCACACAGATTAATTCGCTACAGTTTAACTAACTGAAATTATCAATATTGTCAGACTTCGAAATCTCTGTATTCAACACGCGAGTAGACTGAAATGCAACAGTGCCTAGAATTGCCTAGCGCCGACTGACCGGCCGACAAGCAGAGTAAGAGACGCAGCACTAGAGTTGCATTCTGAAAGTTAAGATAGATCTTCGGCTGATGACCGAAAGTCAATATCAGTTTCGGCCGAAACCGAAAGCAAACCGAAAGCTAACTTTTTGGCTTCGGCCGAAACAGAAACTATGCCGAAAGAGGCCATTTGCCAACTTTCGGCGCCGAAACCGAAACCGAATTTCGGTCGGCCTCTAAAACATATACAAGACAATTGAAGCAATATTTTGTCTATCTCTTGCATAGTAAACGATTTTCTTCCGTGTTTAAATAGACTGATGATTTGAATTTAACTTTTAATAATCATGACATTAAAATGAGTAGCACCTTTCTTTTTTCCAGAGAGCTAATTAAAATCATATAAATTGCCAATTACTAAAGAGGAAATAATTTCAAATTCAAGATACACGCAAAATATTTTAAATCTGTTTCAGCTATGTTATGGTGTGTCACAAAAAGATTTTTCATCCTAAGCTTATAAACGGAACATTTCAATTGAGTCTATGCTAGATACCCTACAAGGACTTCACAAAAGCAAAGATTGTATTTATTTAAAGTACTTTTTGAATTAAGAAGTGTTCTTCACTTCAGTTTATGAATTACACTGGTCAACAGTGAAATCATTACTGACTTGAAAAGGCCCTAATCTGTAGTATTTTGGTGTGCCGAACACGAATATAACCGTGAAAAATTTGTATTGGCTCTCGTTTTGAAGATATTCATATACCTCATTTTCTATGTTTCACTGTGTAAATTTCTCCAGTAGGACTGCAGCAACATCCGGAATAATGATGTAACATTGCATAATACCATCATGCTCACATCATCCACAGTTGATTGCATCATTTTCTGATGCAATGCAATACTAATGCCATGTAAGTTGACGTCAGCAGTGTACTATACATGTGTAGGCCTATTATACTAATGCCAGGCGGCTGCTGAAGCTGACGTAAGCAGTGTACTATATAAAGCCCAATCAGATAGGTTCAGCATTTAAAATATTTTAGACGTTGTGCGAGACAGTTCAAGCTACTGTTACATAAAACTTATTATTTTATCCATTTACGTACAATAAAGAACAGTAATGCCTCGAAAGTGTGTTAATACCGCGGACAATTTTTGCTATATTTGTGGGGAAGTGACATTTGCCAACCAGAAGAAAAGTATCAATTCTCAAGTGAAGAAGGCATATCATCTTTACTTCGGATGCAAGGTTGGTGACCAAGACAAGCCTTGGGCTCCGCATATATGCTGTGCTACATGTACAACACAGCTTTCACAGTGGTTGAATTGCAAAAGGTCATCAATGCCGTTTGCAGTCCCAATGGTGTGGAGAGAGCCAAGCAACCACCTAAATGACTGTTACTTCTGCTTGGTTCCTCCTCTTTCCGGCGGAATAACGAAGCGAAAGAAGTCGAGAATAGTCTACCCAAACATTCCGTCTGCATTGAGACCAGTTCCACATGGTGAGGGACTTCCTATTCCAGAACCTCCAGCAGAATATTCTCTTGATTCATCTGACGAAGACAAAGGTGAGTCGACCTGTTCTTCTCCTGGTCCATCAGCATGCAGTGATCCAGATTTTCACTGTGGTGCATCATCAACCCCACACAGAATAACACAGGAAGAACTAAATGACCTGATTCGTGATTTGGACTTATCAAAGAACAAGGCAGAATTGCTAGGATCAAGACTCCAACAATGGAATCTTCTAGAAGAAGATGTCACAATTACTGCATATCGAAAGCGCCACCAGCAATTGGAGCCTTTCTTCAGAAAGGAAAGTAATCTGATATTCTGTTCCGATATTGAGGGCCTCATGAATGCTTTAAAAATCACTCATGACCCACAAGAATGGAGACTATTTGTGGACTCTTCGAAACTGAGTCTCAAGGCTGTGCTTTTGCACAATGGAAACATTCTTCCATCTATTCCAGTAGCGTATGCTGTCCACATGAAAGAGACATACGATAACTTAAGGCAGCTACTGAATTCCATTGAGTATAACAAGTACAGCTGGCACCTCTGTGGTGATTTGAAGGTAGTTGCCCTTTTAATGGGACTGCAGCAAGGATATACAAAATACATGTGTTTCTTATGCGAGTGGGATAGCCGAGCAAGGGAAATGCACTACATGAGGAAGGAATGGACTCACAGGCAGAATGTAGCCATTGGAGAGAAGAATATCCAACACCCAGCTCTGGTTGAGGCTCAGAAAATCTTGCTACCACCCCTTCACATCAAACTAGGTTTGATGAAGAACTTCGTGAAAGCCATTGACCGGACTTTGCCAGCATTCCGATACCTGCATGAAAAATTCCCTCGACTCAGCGAAGCAAAGATTAAAGAGGGAGTTTTTGTGGGTCCTCAGATTCCAGAGCTTTTCAAAGATGACCGGTTCAACAACTTGCTGGAAGGTGACATGAAACAAGCATGGAATGCTTTTCGCCTAGTTTCTACAAACTTCCTCGGAAATGTTAGGGCAGAAAACTATAAGGAACTAGTAGAAGACATGTTGATGAAGTATAAGAAACTTGGCTGCAATATGTCTCTAAAGATTCACTTCCTTCATTCCCATTTGGATTTCTTTCCTAGCAACTGTGGTATTGTTAGTGATGAACACGGCGAACGTTTTCATCAAGATATCGCAACAATGGAACAAAGATACCAGGGAAAATGGTCCACTACAATGCTGGCTGACTACTGCTGGACACTCCTCAGAGATGCTCCCGAACAGCTGTACAAGAGACAGGCGAAGAAATCTAAGATGTAGTCAATGACTTGATTTGTTATAGGTAGGCTATTACAGTTGACCTTTTACTATTGGAATGCATTTCGTTATGTAAACATTAATTTCTTGCAGATTACAAAAAAGCTAGAGCCAATTTTGCAATTTGACTGTCATATTCGTGTTCAGCACATAAAAATTGATAAGAATTGACTAATTTTATTTCAGTAACATGACTTTTGTAAAAATTTGTTGTCCAGTGTTACCTTTAATAGATTCAACGTTAGAAAAAGCACAATGACCTATTCATCAGTCTAAAATTCTTAGTAAAAATGAAAGCGACTTTATGTTAGAGTTGGAAGAGATTAGTTCATGTTGGTCGCATTTAGTTAAACAATTGTTTATAGTCCAACCGTTTGGTGACATTTGACATTTTAACTTTTGCAATTTATTTCAAATTTTAGCAAAAGCTTACAGGTGGCCTCTAACCTGTATACGAAACTATTTAACCACAGAATAACGATTACCGTTTACAAATGAATAGAATAGTCTTTACTGTTCATTACAGACAAATTATACATTATTATTATTTAAGTTTGCGTTCTTTATAACTTTTACATAAGACATGAATTTTATTGCTTAAAGTCACGTCAAAAATTTTTTTTACCATAATACTGTAAGTAATCTACCTTGCACTAATGAAAGACGCTAATAAAAATATAATTTAAGGCAGTTTATATTTATTTGTTCTAGCTCACAAAGTGCTCGTTTTTCTTTCTGCAGGTGCGACTTTTGTGGGCACACACAATCAAGCGTCGCATGGCATGATAGGAGATTTTATATTTTCACGTGCGAACATATAAGGATATATTTTTCACACGTGAAAATATAAGAACGAAACAAAAATATGACAATTAATTCACCGTTATGTCTCTATATTTCACTCTTAAGTATGTAAAACAAATAGTACTATAACAGATGAAGTGGTTGGCAAGGGAGTTCTCTATGTTTAAATTCTTGTCTATTCAGTTCCTTCTCCTGTCTCTAAATTAGATATGTTCTTAACAAACCGAGGGAACTAATGTAAACTAAATGTTATGTGTCATCAGTTATATGTCAATCTAGTATAACAAGATAATGCAATATTACTAATTTTGGTATAAGTATGCATTCATATATATATATATATATATATATATATATATATATATATATATATATATATATATATATATATATATATATATATATATATATATATATATATATATTTGTATCTTTGTATTTATGTTTTATCTACGCAATCTACTGTAGTAGAAATATCTCCTTGGAACAAAAAAAAAGTAAAAAGAAATCAATCTTACCAATCAGCTCATCACGTCTTTGAAAGCCACTGAAATCAGAAACTTATATGCCATACATCACGTCTTGAAATGTCACTACACTCTCGAAATTATATGTCATACATCACGTCTTTAAATGTCTCTACAATCGCGAACTTATCTCGCATACATCACGTCATTAAATGTCAGTACAAGCTCGAACATATATGTCATACATCACAGCTTTAAATGTCACTACAATCTCGAACATAGGTGTCATACATCACGTCGTTTTAAGTGTCTACAATCTCGAACTTATGTGTCATAAATTACGGTTCTAAATGTCACTACAATCTCGAACTTGTATGCCACACATCAATCGATGAAAAGTGCATATAATTCAAAACATCCGCAGAGCCAAATTGTAGAATACACATAGTAATCCACGATTGTGACTTTCCTCAGAGAAATATGAGGGAATTTTAGTCTTGATTACTTATGATTAAAGAAGTTTTTAGAAGCCTATAATGTCATTGTACTTTTTAAGAGAGTTTCCACCAGAATTTTATACAAGCACGCCGTTTTCGTGAAAGAAGTAACACACCAGTATACCGATATACATTAAAAGAGAGAAAGCATTTTTGGTTTCCTCCATAAATACATTGATTCACAATCAAACGTTCTGACCATCACATGTTGTTTTGAGTTCTTATTTTAAAAAGTTTTCTCCAGACTGGTTAAGACAAAATAAGCATAATTTGTCCCCAGAACAAAGAAAAATCGTTTTATTTTGGAACCCCGATAAACATGAATATTTTTAAGAATGCTTAGCTGAGCATTACAATGTTAAAAAAGCGATGGCCCTTTTTGATTTAGTTATCACGGATTCCAGCAATTACTTGATTAATATACTGGAACGTCGAAGAAGAATTTTTTTTATAAAAAGTTTAAAAAAATGCTTTTATCGAACAGCCTTTAAGGGTTCCATTGGTTTTGACGGGAATTTCAAGGACTTTATTTTGCTATATCATACCAAAAAATGAGAGCTAAGAGACTTACCGAAGATCACAACGAGGCCGCTGACCCTGGGTGGGGTGGTCGGGTACAGAACCCGTAGCGCTACCCTTTCATTAGTAATCTGACGTCGCTACCAACGGGGCAAGAATATACTTATTTCGAAAATCGGCCTTTGTTGTGGTTCTTTGACTAATTATCCTATTAGATACCTATAGGTTTTGATAGCTCCTTCAAACTCTTGTTAAATTTTTAGTTATATCGTGTCCTTAATCGTTCTGGTCGTTCTCTTCAAATCTTGATTCATCAATCGTTAATATTTTGCAGAGCTTGTCTATTACCTCGACAGCGCTTGACATATTCCAAATAAAATGGACAAGTCTATGTCAGTCAATGTAGATATAAAGAACGACAGAGATTTTCATTATTAACAATATGCATGCACGTGACGAATATAAAAGTTGTTTCCTGCTGGCAAACGTTATCAACTAGAACATTTTGAACTGTGTTTCCATGGTTATAGTTTTTAAATATCATCACAGAATATACTTTGCATCTCGATACAGGTATTGGTTTTCTTGATTTTTGGGGGCCGACAACATGACAGCAGTACAGAAGTTAGACGATAACTGATATATAGTGAAACATTGGGGTTTATAAAAAAGAGTCATGTGAGGACGAATTGCACAGATTAAAGAGCAACGTTTGAATCTGGTCATTCCCAAGAAAAGATATGTAGTCCATGTAACACGAATTATAATTGGTTGGGTAGGTTGAACTTAATTACCTCAACATATTCAACAAAGTGTTATAAGAAAAACTCTAATTTATATAGTTTCCAGTGTTTAACAGCCGTCAGCACGAGAAAAATTATATCTTCCCGAAAACCGGTAAATTCAGACTGAAACAAGCTTGTTTTGGACTTTTTTGGAGGGAGTTGCTGGGTGGGGGTGGAAGCTTTCTAAGTTGTAAGGCACAGTTTTGCATTAAAGGTTACGACCTGCCGAATAGACTAAAGTAAATTATCCGTGGTAGCCAACCAAGGATAATCGGATGAACAGAATCGGAATTTTCTTGTCAACACATAGTCACCGCGCATTCTAATGGATAGACGGCAACACGTTCCTTTTTAATGGGGCCTCGAATATTACAACAGTGTTTGTTAGCTCAATAAATTCGGGAAATTAATAAAATTTTAAACAAATTTATTCTTTTTTTAATCCGTTTTGACAAATAATGTCATATAGCTTATCAGGTTCATCAATACAGTTTCAATGTTAGTTACAATTTTGCTTTTAAGAAATTTGTATTAACATTTCAGTAATGATAAAAATGCTTTTTCTGTTTGCTAATTGCACTTACTTTACTTCCGTAAAGAAAACAGTTATGCCTTAGAACTTATTAACTATATTTCCAGTTCTATAAATCTTTCAATGGAACAAAATTACCATGTTACGTTATTAATTTCAATGTATAACCTTGTTTCCAATTATAATGTCCGTTTGTGCATATATAAATAAATCTCCGTAGAGTACGAATTAAAATTTCTCTAACCTATATAACAGCATTATTTGTATTAAATATTAATTCTGCCCACTATTGTCAAGCATTCACCTATAGAATCCAGGGATATCACTTTCAGCTTTTTCTGGCTGTATATTTATAATTCTCTCTCTCTCTCTCTCTCTCTCTCTCTCTCTCTATATATATATATATATATATATATATATATATATATATATATATATATATATATATATATATATATATATATAGTTTTTTTACTTTCATCTGTGATTATTGTCTCAAATATTTCGAATGCACTTCCATTTTCCAGGGCATGGAGAAAGATATTTGCTAAATTACTTCATCTAATCGAGATTTAATTCCTTTTACTTTCGTGCTAATTGTTTTCAAATGTTTAAGTAATGAATAGAATTGGAACTCCACTAATGTCCATAGTGGAGCTCATTACGATAATAACAAACCTGGAATTTGTAGATAAAATAAATCCTACAATTTGTAGAAAATCTTCATAAGCATTTTCTAAGAGTCAAATACGAAGCAGGAATCTAGTGCAATACTTAAACTGACTCCTGCAACTAGCCTTGCATCACACAAATCAGATAGCATGAACATGAAAGGAATACTTAGTAATGTTGCAAAAACTACCATCAAGTGACACCCATGGAGGTCGATAATTTGTGTTAAGGGCCCTCTGAAGCAGTTGGTAGTCTATAATTTGTCTTAAGGCATTCAAGAGAAATTGATAGTCTGCTATTTGCAATAAATTTCTTAGAAAAACAGAAGGTGCTTTTACTGTTTTGTAAATATTTGTACAGATTTTTATCGCTTACATTATTTTTTACAAAATGTACCGCCAAACAAAAGGTGTCATATAAAAGAGCTCTAGAAATATTTAACAAACTTATATATATATATATATATATATATATATATATATATATATATATATATATATATATATATATATATATATATATGTGTGTGTGTGTGTGTGTGTGTGTGTATACCACAATGTCATATGCCACATACATACATACATACACACACAGAGACATACGTACATACATACATACATGCATACATACATACATACACACACAGACATACGTACATACACACATACACACACATACATACATACACACACACACATACATACATACATACATACATACATACATACATACATACATACATACATACATACATACATACATACATACATACATACATACATACATAAACTGTATTTTGGTTAGGGAATTTTAGCAAAATAACTATGAAATAAACAATTCCCTGTCTGAAGAACGCTGGCATTAACAAAAGATTCTGAACATGAAAATAGTCCGATCGAACAAGCCAAGGTGATTTTATATTTTAATAATTTTGTCTAAGTATAATCATTGAATGGTTGATTCTCGGATATTAATGACATTTCATGATATGTATTTTGTCCAAATTGTTATGGATATTTAATTTTGTATTTGTTGTTGTATTTTTGTCCATGACTGTATGTTGTTTATATTTAATTTGTATTGCGTGATTGACTTGTGTCTATGACTGAATGTTGTTTATATTTAATTTGTATTGCGTGATTGACTTTTGTCCATACTTGAGGGTTTCGGCCTATCTGACTAATGCCTATTTTCATTACCAATATATTGCATAGCTAAAATTTGTCTCTGATTGTTTATAATATAGTAAGATCATTAGTATTTTGGATAAATATGTTTGCCTGGTTTTGATTTCAAGATACAACATTGATTCTGCCCATAGAAGATTCAAGAAACAAATTTTGTTTAGTTTGATGGAAGGTTTCATTAAAGATGACCCTCATCCTTTTCCTCTAATTGTGTTTTAGGTTTGAATATTATGGCTGATTATAGGACAATCACTCATACCTATCCAATCTTAACATCAAAAGTGGAACCAGTCTTTTAGTTTTGTAATACTTTAATTTAACAGGATTTATTTATTTAAATTATTCACTGTAATCACAAAGTGCTCAAAACTAATTTCGGACTAAATAACTATTTTGAGATTATTGTGAATTGATTTAGACACATTTTGGATTATAGCATTGTGATAAATCAAGACTGCTAGCATTTCAACACTATTCCAGGCTTTTGTACATGAGCACATTAAAGATTGAACTTCATTCTGAACACAACTGGAATTCATTCGGAATATTCAATATTTTTAGACTTGTGATATAACTTTTAGGACTTTTTGGTATTTAATTGACAATACTGTTGGTTCCTTTTAAATTTATAATTTGTATTCGAGTGAAATATATTATTTTAATTGGTTGGTTTCCAAACAATCTCTAGATCGACTTGTATGTAGCTCATTGTTTCTTGTCCCCATCACAATTCTGACAAAACAGACCTCCCAAAACACTGATTCTACAATATGTAGTTGAACTTATCATGACCTCGAGCCTGCAATCCATCTTAAGGACTTTTTGTATGACAGTTCATTTAAGCATGAAGATAATTTCTAATTAAATATCAAGATTATCGCAATTTCATGCACCATTGTGTCCCGTTTTGCATTTTTAAATCAAATTTCCGTTTTCGATCAGGAAAAAGGGAACAGAATAATTAAAACGACTTTTTCTTGCCCTCCATAATATCTGTTCTATCCGAAAGATGTGTCAGTGCCACTTAAACACTTTTTCACGAGAATGTATGGCCATTCAATCGTGCGGACACCAATCCTACTTTAACAGATACGTCGAATGAATTATTGTTTTTATTACCAGATAATGGCGCAGAATCCATAACTAGCGTTAAGAAATATTGATTGAATGTTTTTTGGCGAATTTGGTCACCTTAATCGCGTGCTACTTGTCAATAAACGTGATACTACAAGAGGAAAACTGAGAGAGCCCTTTTTTCTTTTTTGATTAGGGGTCTGGGTAATAGCGACGACAATTCATCCAAAACACAGAGTTTTGCTAGACACTTCCCAAAATAAAAAGGGCACATAAATTCGTGACATGGAAAAATTTCTCGTGTCATATGTAATCACACAAAAGTTGGAAATCGGCGCGTGGAGAAAAAAAAAAACTCGCTTCATCTAATCTCTAAGTTCATATTTATTTGTTTCATTTTGGTAGATGAATTTTCATGATGAATTCGTCCGACCTTTTTACTCCATCAATTCTTCCAGCTGCCTCCTCTTTGAAACCAAATATCTCTTTAATTTCCTTGGTCACTGTCTTTAGTTTCTAGGGTCTGTCCTGATTTCTGCAAAATAAGTCAAGCAATTGTTCATTTAGATAGACTGGAATTAAAGAATTCACTAATGTATTATTACATTTTAATCTACGCTAAAATTTAAGAGCAGCTCACACCTGCTAAGTCTCTCGCATTTACAAAATTCCCCATCATTTTCTCCATTGTGTCAATATTTTTACCAATCTTCGCATTTTACCCTGCAATGGAATTATATCAACGATAATCGTTTTCATGACTACTAAAAACATGTCATCAGCTAAAATGTTACAAAAGCCAAAATTCAAGTCTTGCAAATATTACAAAATAACAATAAATAATTTGTTCACCTTTGTATCTATTTATGTACTAAATCAAGGCAACATTTGTGGAGGTAAGTCGAAAAAAGTTAAACCGTTACACAGTGCGAAATTCACTTCATTTTAACGCATCAAGATATGAAAAAATATCACTTGTCTTTGAATGATGATGACGGTCTGCTTCCATCTGTGAAATTTGCATAACTATTCTGTCTTTCTAAACCAGACGGTTATGACAAATTATGTTTTCGTTGTCATCAGCTTTCGAATGTATACAGAATGGCAGGTGATTCTATTTAAAGTGTTGTGTCAGAACGTTATACTGAAGGAAACATGCCTATTTTGAAAACCTATTTGTTTGGTAATCAGTATTGTAATTAGTATTGAAATCGTCTTGGACCGATAAATATCATTGTAATTAGTACTAAAAACTTAATTGGCCGATAATTAATATTTAAAATACAGAATTTGAACCTTTATCTGAGTCATGAAGAAAACTACTGCTTAGTACTCAACCTTTCAAGTTCAGGGACTAGACATCCTTAGAAAACTGTTATTTCCATGTGCTTTGAATGGCTTGTAAAGAACTTATCAAAGTGACCACGTCATTTTTCTCACAGTGAACATAATAATTTTCATGTATTTAGGTCATAATTCTTTTTTCTATCAAAATAATGACCCATCCCTCTGACAGACTTTGAGATCGCTCCACAAAAATGACATTTCGAAACACCACTTTGTCCGTACAGGTTTATTATAAATCTGACTTTTCAGAACCTCCATTTCCAAATAGCGTCTGGTAGGCCGGCAAATACAGTCTTATATACAGTGAACATTAAGAAGCATATAAATAACAAAACATTGACTGATGTTTCAGATATTTGTTTACATATAATTGTAGCAAATAGAATTGTTTCCGTATGGCTTTCTATTGTGAGGTCAGTTTTACGCTTGCTTGACGTCACTGTATTTTTCTCTAACGAGATTGTTACTTTTATGTTAGGATTACCAATATCAAGTCAGGTGCCCAACCCTGAGATATCAGACTTATACCTAAAAATACCTAACCAGTGAGTATTTTTGTAGCAAAGAGATCGAATATAATCTTATGCAATCTTACTGTTTATAGTGGGTATTATGGAAGGTCTCGTGGAATGTAGCTGTTTGTAATGGGAATTATGTAGGATCTCGTGATGCCTCGCTATTTGTAAAATAGGCATTATGTAGGGTAGTAAAAATATACACAAACTAAGAGTGTGTGATTTGGAATTTTAATGTAACTTTAACAATTATATATAGTTGTGTATATTTGATTTAATTTATATCTGATTTAATTGTTTTTAAGTTTAAGAATCTTTCTAATTTTTAATTTCATTATATCTGGTTCCCACCTTAATTCAAAATCAGTAACAATCACGTGAACAAGTTTTTAATTTATATTTTTTGTGGGAATAATAAACGTGAGATCGAGGCTATATTGAATATGTCATGTATATTTGATTTAATTTATATCTGATTTAATTGTTTGTAAGTTTTAAAATCTTTTTATTGTTTAATTTAATTTTATGTAAAAATAATGTAGTTTCGTTTGCTAGGAACTCTATACTTTTCCAGAAAATAGTTTGACCTTGACTGTTCATATTGTAAACACATAAACCTGACCTGGTTCCCGACCTTAATTCAAAAGTAGGAACAATCACATGAACAAGTATTTTTTAATTTATTTTTATTGTGGGAATAATAGAATGAGATGAAGGCTATATTGAATACGTGACCCTAGGCTTGTATATAGTTTTATTAAAGTAAACAACTTTTTGTTAATTTTATTCTTTGAGTAAAATGACTGGCTCTTGTCAGGGTCATGCTGAGAGTACGTGATGCAAACATGATCACATGACCCTTATCTGGGCATCTGTTTTGCGCAATATTCAAGTATTAAACCATTGCTTAGACAGAAATCTCTCAGTAAGGGCTTCTAACCACTGAAATGTAAAGGTGTTTCTTCTTGTGTCATTTTTGGAATTACATTTTAATGTTTATTCCAATTAATTTAATTCTAAACGATTAATTACTTTTTCTCTGTAAATATTTTGAATGCTCATACAGAATACTTGAACAAAGAAATTTCATTGATTCATACACCGGATTATTTCTTGTGTTTCTACAAGGAACTGAAGACTTCAACACAGTACAGGATACAGCATACGTTATCGCCATCCATCTTGGATTCTTCGTCGGGACTCGAACTTAAAATCATTAGAACATTTTATTATTAAACCTTCTAAAAATTTATTCGTGGATTATTCTTGGATGTGATTCTTAAAACCGTAAGTTCTTAATTTTTATTCATTTTTTACAGTATTCTTCCAGGGAAATAAATTATGTTTTAATTTTTTCAAAGCTTGTTGTTTTCTGTCTTTCTTGTGTTACTGTTTATCCGAGCCTAAACACGTAACAATACATATACAAAAAGAATAAATGCTTATTTTTTTCATTAGTGAAGAGTATACGTGTATTTTTCTATGCTTTCGTATATAAATTAATTCCGGTATGATTATTTGAAACGTTTCAACGATTGAACCTTCCAATCCAGTTTAAAAGTATATCGCAATGTTATTATTCTAGAAAGGACCGATAGAAAGAAGGCAGAATCAGAACGAGGTAAATGAATCATACTAATCACGTAAAAGGAACAAAACTGGTAACGGAGGCAAATGTTTAGGTCTAACAATATTGGTTGTTCAGTTACTTTATATCTTTTGTTGTTGTAATTATTCCTATTGTTTTCAATTTATTTATTTATTTATTTATTTATTTATTTATTTATTTATTTATTCATTTATTTATTTTAAATTTACCTTTTTGGGTGGGGGAGAGGAGAGCAAACAAGCTTACTTTTGCTATAAGAATACCAGAAGATCCCTGTACGCATGTTTATTTTGCATACTTTTTTCATGCATGCGCAATTCATGTCGGTTTTACAGTAATATTAATTTTCTTCCTAGTGTTTCAGCTAAAAGTAAGGACGAATTGAAATCTTTCAACATGTAAGAGCCGAAACTACATTTTTTTTCTCAAATGGCATCCTTAGCTACGCTTGGTGCTGTATCTAAAAATTATGAGTGCAACGGCTTTGAGATCGGATAAAATGAGTTCCTCCTGAACGAGCTTTAATAATTTCACTCCGTGTTTTCACTGTTTTTTGGCGAGCAGTATGTACTCTATTAATCCTATAAAGTTCAAGGTCCTCGTAATGAAATAAGCGGTGTTCTAGAACAGTGATCACAAGAAGTTTTACCAAATATCTACTCCCTTGAATAATGAGAGCTACTGTTTTTACGTCATAGTTCGTATACACATGTCTCCCCCCCCCCCAGTAAATAATATTTTTTTGAGAAAAGGTTATATTTTTATTTTATAGGAAATTAAATTGTTTAAGACAACCTACTGAAAGAATAATATACGAGTTGGGAGGTAAAGGCATGCGTACCACTTCGCGTAAAACCATCTGAAAATATGTTTTCTTATTATGAGGGCGCTGAAATTTTATGGCTGAATCAAAATACGCGTTGTCCAAGGAAAATTATAGCCGGCTTTGATTTATCGGGCTGTTTTAATCAAGAAAGTTTTGTTGGTACTTTTTTGTAAAAGAAAACAACAAAATAACAATCAGACCGGGTATCATTCCACAGTGTCATTTGAATACGTCCTTAGTGTTATAGTATCGATTACAAACATACTTATTGGCACCATAAATACACAGAACTATGTATGTGTTTTATTCTGAGTGTGCGGAAAGAACGAGTTTGATATGGTGTAGTGTTACGTCAAGACCATCAGGCCGAAACATATTCATAAGTCATATCAAACGAGTTTTTTGTCCAAATTTAATCAAAAGATGAATACGGCTTTATTGGTTACACACCCTCTTTTTACGCTTTTGACTATTTTTCAGCTTTACTGTATGAATAACATTCAAAATAAACTGGGATATATAAAATGTTTTATTCACTCCGTCTAAAAATATATACGCACGGATGTCAAAGAATAAACCTTAGTAGTTTTGAATCTGGGTGCGCAATATGGAAATACGGATTGAACTGCTGTATCAATTATAGACCAAGCATGTAGATTAAACGTGTACATAATAATGTACATTTGCTTATTATATATTTTTCAACCATTTAAACCATACAACTAATTATACCAAAATTACAAGGGAAGAGCAAAAACTATATAATCTGATTTCTAACGGAAACAGACAATCGTTGGCATAAAGGCGGTGTCATGTTTACCCCGACCCAGAGTAGCCCAGTTTGAAACATGTATAATCAAGGTAATTCTGACGGGTCATTGTTTGATGTCGAACATTGCCGAAGGCTAGCACTAATCCTTACGTAAGACTGTTGTGGCTAGAATCGAAAAACCGGACATCGGAGTTGCGAGGCGCCCGATAGCCAGTTATCACCTAGGTGTCGAAATGTTCCCAGATCAAAAGAAATTGCCTGAAGAAGTGGGAGTGTCCTAACTTCTTTCTCCTGCAAACAGACAGACAGGTTGAACTGGCCGCTAAGACGATTGGACAGGGGCACAGCGCCACCCAATCAGAATCGAGATGGGGGAGACCTTGATTTGGGTAGAATGATATCCCTGCGTTTTCCGGCAAAAGTTAGTTCGCTGGGAGAAATTACCCAGAGAAGAGGTTAGCGTAACTCCGAATAGCCATTCGTTATTGGCGGGAAAATCATAGAGCGGGAAATTCTAAGTACAGAAAGCTTCAAAGGTCAGTAGATATTTGTTCGGTCTTTGTGGAATGCGACTGCATTTTAATTGTAGGTCGTATGTATACTTTATTAGTACTAGAATCGTAGTACGAAGAATTACTTTGTTTTGTTAATATGTTTGCATATTTTGAAGAAATGAGTTGATATTTGTAAAGAATTATATAGCTTGCCAGCCGTCGTAAGAGTTAATATTGTAATTTACTATGTGGATATTTTATAGTAGACTAACACATATGTTCATATGATTATAGATTTTGCCATTGTTGAATATTTGTAATGTATAGACATGCGTCTGATTTTGTCAGATTATAGTACAATGAGATTAAATATATATGTGTATATACTGACGTGACGCAATGTATTGATGTCTGTATAACAATTCGCTGATACTGTGTTATTACGCCGTTGTTTACCCTGCAAGAAGTGTGTGGGAATTTCGATGTGTATGCATGCGTGGCCGAAACAGTGCCAGCTATCTGATGGTTAATTGTCGTTATAGTGTGAGGTGAGGTTCGATAAAACATTTGTTAACGCCTTGTGGTTTTTCACAGGAAGCTTTGAGGGACAAACCAGTTTCAGTTTGGTCCCGTAGTCTCAGATAGAGAGACGGAGGAAAAGAGAAGAAAGGAGAGAACTCAGGACAAGTTGAAGTCTAGGAGCGAATTGGAGGAGGAGATAATAGAGAGGGAAAGGAGAAGTCAGGAGAAATTGAAGTCTGGGAGCGAAGTTGGAGGAGGAGATAGTAGAGAGGGAAACAGAGACAAAGGGGGAGTTAGAGGAACGGAAAGAAGGAAGAATCAGCGGGAAGAAATAGATGAGTAGATGCAAGGACAGGGGGAAAATCGAACTCACACTGTAAATCACGGGATGAATTAGGCTGTCACTTGGTCGAGGGAAAGACGAGTGATTGGAAGTTATCGCTTTTAAATTATCACATTTATTAAATTGTTATTGATTGAATTTCATCTTCGTGTTCTTTATAATTTAACCGTCGGCGTTGCTGACTGGGGGCTCAGAGTTGTAAATCTACATCATCACTAATTTAACTTTCTAACCTAACGAGCCAGGGTGGAACTTTCAATTTAATTTAATTAAATTATATTGGGAGAACCCCACCCCAATACGACAGAACGTCACAGGCGGGTATTTTTATTCATACAGTTATCTTCAACGTCGATAGCTCTAACAATAAAACTTAACTTTTAAGGTCATTGGGATCAAATGAAACAGGTTTTATTTTTATTGGGACAAAACGAAACAGGTTTTATTTTTATTGGGACAAAGTAAAAAGAGGTTTAAACTCATTGGGACAAAACTAAACATGTTTTAAAGTGATTGGGATAATGTGAAACATGTTTCAAAGTCATTGGAGCAAAACGAAACATCTTTTATTATTAATGGGACCAGAAAAACAAGATTTAAAATGATTTGGACAAAACAAAACATGTTTTTTTTGTTATTGGGATAAAAGGAAATAAGGTTTAATGTCATTGGGACAAAACAAACATGTTTAAAAGTCATTGAGACAAAACGAGACATGTTTTAAAATCATTGTTACCATCAAATGTTTCAGGAAGCATAAGGAATATAGATGTAGCCAAGATATAAAATGTCGTAAATCATACTCCTTTGGAAATATGTAATTTATTTATTGTCCCAGATGATATTTTCTTGATCTGTATTCAGTGAAAGATCCCGTTAAATTAAATTTGACTTGGCAGATCTTATTGCAGTAGTAGACACTGGTTTTTCTGTAGGAAGTGATCAGTCATGGCTGGCGTGGAACAGACTTACGAAAATCTTACGAAAATATATGTTCATAAATCAGTTTCCAAAACGCAGTGGCAATGTTTCTTGACAAATATCCCACTGAGCAAGATATTGAAAGAAATGAAAAATTGCTTTTAAATAGACTTACTGGATAAGGACGGCGTTCCAAATGCAACATCTGTTTCACACATACAGCAAATACATTTGTTTTCTTTGTGTTTTTTTCTTCCTTCGGCTGTCTAGGGATGGTTCGATCTGTTTAATTGATACAAGTATTAGCTTTCGTAAACGCCTGAATCCTCTGCTATATTTAGTTCATTACGATGTTAATAATGTAACTAGCTTTTAAAAAAAAACAATTTAAAATCGCACCGTGAAGGATAACGAGGTCATGTAATGCATTTAAGACAGGAATATTCTTGTAATTACTGAGCAGATGTGTGGCGTTGCCTTAGTAAGACTACTTCTTGCTGTCATGTGAAGGCAGTGACCTTCTTTAGTAAGAACAGTTATTGCTGTCACGAGGAGGCAGTGACCTGCTTTAGTAACACTACTTAATGATGTCATGAGGAGGCAGTGACCTGCTTTAGTAACACTACTTATTGCTGTCATGAGGAGGCAGTGACCTGCTTTACTAACACTGCTTATTGCTGTCATGAGGAGGCAGTGACCTCTTACATGCTTTAGTTTTTATAGGTTAATTATTCAGGCTTAGACTGGTTTCCTCTCTTATTCGTCTGCTGAACTGATTATGGATATCCGAATAAAGTAAATCTAACATGCATGATGCATTGATATAAAGTTTCCTCGATGAGCGAAAATTTTCTTAATGAATTTAATTGATTTCACGTGAAACTAATCCAGTTTGAATCATGTTGGATAAGTCACTTTTTTTTAAATACAATGAATATACAAATCACATGGACTCCTAGATATGTATGCCAGCATAAAAGCCCCAAAATACACATACAACTATTTCGTTATGCACGAGTCTCCTGGTGTTCTCTTAAGCTGTGGTAACAAAAGGTCGTTACACCGATACAAGACAGTAATTTACTATTGCACCGATGTATCACGTTGCTTCTTCGACCAATCAGGTGTACTTTCTCATGTGGTCCTGGTTTAGGTTTGGTGTTTCAAAGCACAGCAATGCATGTAGGCTATTTAGTGATGTGGTAATCGAAATAAAGTGTCTCGTCCAGGGACACACCACTGCAGCTGAGTAAGGCTGATCTGATCGAATTCGTACCCATTTAGTCGCGAGCTCGACATGCTAACCATTGCGCCTCCTGAGCTCCAGTCATCATTAGTCTTCTCTAACAACGCATGGTAGGGCATATTAAGCCGATTCTATTATCCCCGAGTCCGCTGGGACAGCGAGGGGGCTTTCAGTTACATTCACCTCAAGACGGTCTTCCAAAATTAATATACCCTGCGCCATGACGCGGATTTATAAAGAAAGTGGCTTGATTAGATGAAATGCATTGGGAGCCTTTAGAGATATAAGTTTCTAACTTTACCTGTTTTAGGCTTATTATACCCATGCCATGTATAGACGATGAAGATATATTTTTACCTATAATTTAGAACCATTATTTATCTGCAAATCAGAATCATCATCTGTGGGGTTTATCTTGCAACTTTCGAAGCGAACGGTTTTATTAAGTAAAACAAAATAAATTCAATCAATTTTTTAGGAGGAACATTCGAATATGCATGTAAAAGAGATGTTCAGGACCATGATAGTTTCGTTTTCGTTTGTTGTTTAGCAATTACACGGGGTTCCATTTATATAAACCCATCCGTGATATATCCAACCTTATCTCTACTGAGTACTGCTATGCATAACCCATTCGCGATATATTTCATCTTATCTCTAGTAAATACTGCTATACACATCTCTATTAAGTACTGCTGTACAAACACATTCGCGATATATCCAACCTTATCTCTGTTAAGTACTGCTTTACAAACCCATTCGCAATATATCCAACCATATATCTACTGAGTACTGCCATACTTATAGTGTAAGCAATGTGTTCTTTGTAATCCACCACTAGAATCATTTCCAGTTTACCGTACAAGTATGATGAAACGTTTTAACTCTTCTGTAATATTCTTTAACACATGATCATCTATCATCTTCAATAAGAGCCGTATTTATCACTTTTTAAGAGAGAAAAAAGACTAAGTTGCTAATATAGGGACGTGTTTTTTACACATGGGAGTTTGATATAAAAGAAATGAGACCCTTCAAAACGAATATCACGCGAAACAGAGGCAAGGGAGACCACTCAAATATCCAAGCGTCTAATATGTTTGGTATAAAATAAGACAGGGCACCACAGGCATTAGCCGCCTTATTCAGATATTCAAAACAAGTAAAGATAGGTAAGAAGAACTCATTATATTGAAGATAGATAGATAGATAGATAGATAGATAGATAGATAGATAGATAGATAGATGGATGGATGGATGGATAGATAGATAGATGGATGGATGGATAGATAGATAGATGGATGGATGGATAGATAGATAGATAAATAGATAGATAGATGGATGGATGGATGGATGGATGGATGGATGGATAGATAGATAGATAGATAGATAGATAGATAGATAGATAGATAGATAGAAAGAGCAAAAGATAAATAGCAGTTTTTGCTGATATTTTGTACGCTCACCTTTATAATTTCTAACCTAATGTTGTTTTAAATATTGTCCCCAAACAATCGCTTTTAAGATATTATCATACGCTGGAATTATTAGAAGAAAAAAAAAAACACTACACATCCTTTGAGACGAAGTATCGCGCAATACAAGACTAATGCATGCAAGTGTTGTTAAAAGGAGACACCCAAGCTTGCTTTCTTTGAAGAAGTTATTACTTTTGCCACTCCTGGATATTGTCTGACAATTATCTAGACTTTTACAATTTTACACTTCTCTTTCATGACAATAACATTTAGAAATAGAGAAAACCTACACATCACACTCCGTTATCGCACAATTTGGCAATAGTCTACGCCTAAATTTGAATTTTACCAAGGGTAAAACGTTTCGTCACGAAGATTTGTGCCACAAATTCTTTCTGTGCTGATTGGATGGTACGCAATGTTTTTTATGCATCCTTTTATCGGCCACAGAAAATGATCTGCAATAAATGGAGTACACAACCAGTCCGAGATTTTAGAAAACCAAGCTCATAATAAGTAATTAAACAGTAAAATATACATGGGCTAAAGTAAAATAATTAGTTCATGGCAATTTTAAGGTTTGTTTCATTTTCATAACTAATTGCAGCTTGTGTGGAAACACAATTATAACTGACTACATTATTATGATATATATTCTCAAACATGTTTGGTCATTAACTGTCCTCTATAAATTATCCTCCAATGCCATTTGAATACACATAACTTACACTATATGCCGTTTGAATAAACATAAATTACCATCCATGCCATTTGAATAAGTATAAGTTAGTATCCGTGCCATTTGAATAAGTCTAAATTACCCTCCATGCATTTGATTACACATAACTTACACTCCATGCTGTTTGAATACATATAAATTACCATCCATGTCATTTCAATATACATTAATTAAACCCCTTGCCATTTGAATACGTATTAATTTACCTCCATGCCGTTTAAGTACGTGTAAATAATCATTCGTGCCGTTTGAATATATATAAACTATCCCCAATGTCCTTTCAATACGTGTAACCTAACCCCTGTGCAGTTTGAATGCCTATGAAATATCCTCAATGCGGTTTAAATACTATACAATCCGAAGATGGAGACGCATAACTGCTATGTTCTTGTGTTAATTTAATTGTTTTTCTATGATAATCAATTCATTTCAACTTTTGTTATATCAAAACCTACTTACCACTTACACTTAAGAAGAACTAGATATTCCAAATTCATTTATCATTCCTCAGTTCTTTAAAATCTTTTCGAAATTTGCAATTTATACATGACGAAATCAAATATTTAATTAATTGTTTGTTTTAATTGTTTTACTCTAACTTTAGTCAGAGTAATACGGCGTTTTTCTGACACTTAATCATGAAAGACAAGGTAATTGAAAATCAAATTTTGAAAAGGCTTTGATGATTATTGGCCTTCTGATATGATCTGATTCATAAATTTCCATTTTCCTTGGATCATAATAATTCAATTCCCATATACATACAATGCGAAGAACCACCACCATTCTTATCTGAACATTTGAAGTCAATATTTTTTGACAGAAGGTTCTTTGAATTTTAGATTCAGTGTATTATTTGTTACAATTTGTACAGACAGTAAAAGTAATTTTAAAATGTTCCCCAAAATATGTAACTTTTTGTATCATATTCAATCAGTTCATAATATTTTGTTACAAAAATATGGAGCCAAGATTTCAACTCTAAGTCACTATGACAGGTCTTAGTTAAAATAGATAGCATCATTCCTTCCATTTTTGAAGACATATTCAAAGTGTCTTAACTTCTTCCACTAAAGAAATTCCTCGCATAAAATCTTATAGTATTAAAGAATCTAGAATAACAATCTACCACAAATTCTCAAGCCATAGTCATAGTCTCATGCTATGCCACAGTCTCATAGTCTCATGCCATGCCATGCTCTCATATTATCATGCCATGACATAGTCTCATGCCATGACATAGTCTTATAGTCTCATGCCATGCCATAGTCTCATATTCTCATGCCATGCCATACTCTCATATTCTCATGCCATGCCATAATCTCATAGTCTCATGACATGCCATAGTCTTATAGTATCATGCCATGCCATAGTCTTGTCTTTCTCCAGTCAGTATCTTCCCTTGCAGCATCAATCGTGACACAGTTTTCAAGCTTCTCGAGAGTTTGGGTGAACAAATGACACGATGAAATATCAGACTTGTTGGAAGTAAGTATCTAAATTAAAAACATGTGTAATAATAGTCTTTATTACCCTGTAGCAATACTACCCTCCGCCACTACCATACACCATCACCCACCCACCCCCATTGAACGAGACATCGAAGGTCAATATTTACGAGGCTAGTGGTAATGACTGATGTTTTTTTTCTCTCTTTCTCTCTCTCTCTCTCTTCTTTTATATACATCTATTTTACTATAATTCAATGGCAATTAACAGACAGACGTTAACAGGACAAAATCAGACATGCATCATTAATTTATTCAGCTTCTTGCACATATTTTAATAACCTAATTGCTTTGTAGATATTTATCTGTGGACATGAAAGAGTCTATGTGATCTAATAAGTAGACACAGTGATGACGTGATTCATTAATTCACCAAACTAACTCTCCCAAAAATAAAAATAGACAGAAAATTACCTGCATGAAAAGTACTAAGTTTAACTTGGCACTTATCTTGTAACTGTTTAATGAATGATCAAACGTACGTTTAGAAAAAACTCCAGGAGAGTATTTGTTTCTAGATTATTATGACGTTATTTATAATTAATAATTCATAGTTAAGGAATTAAAATCATAGGAACATTTCTTTATTAATGGTAAGACATACTACGGAATATAATAATTTGATTTCGCTTTTTTAGAAACAAAAGATGGAACTGTGTTAGTGTTTCTTGCAGATAAGTATAACGGCGCAATCTGTACATTGTTATTAAATGTTACTTTGAAAAAATAAAATGAAGTTACAATGAGTTATCCAATGCGTTCTCCAAAAAAGATTTTGTTTGGTTTATAAGAAACTTCAGATACTTGTATTTTCGTGTAATATTTTTCCCTCTAAAGTGAAAATATTTTTCAAGAAATATATCAGCCTGCACTGCAAGAATATGCGCTCCAAACTGAAGATTTAACAAATAAAAAAGCTAAAAGTATATCACTATTTTGTCTGGAACAATCGTGCTCTGCTACAAAATAAAAATAATACTCTATTCCTCCATTTCCCCCAGAGTATATATATTAGAACCATCTGCAGCAAGGAATAAAGAAAGGTGACTCTTGTTATCAACCATGGAATAACATCACTGTGATTTACTCCACACCATTTAAATTTAGATAAGATGGGCTAGAAAACCAAAACAAGAATTGATAACAAATATCTATATAATGCTTTAGACTGTGTCCAATTCAAATGTATTATTTCATGTTTCCAATTTATTGCTGTTAAGCATTTTGTTTGAGAAACAAATCTTATTGGAATGACGGCGTGCACTCTTCACATTGATGAATAGTTTTGAATTTCAAAACAAGCGATAATAAACTTGGAGATAATTTCTAATCACCGAAAAAAGTCGAAATCATACACTCCTTGCCCTTTTTCACATAAAGATATTTTATTCTTCACAAAATTTCCGGTTTGAGTCAATATAGTGCGATAAAGATAATGTATGCTCCCTTATTCAAGCTCTCCTTCATTAGGATCCTAATAAAACGTCTTATCGATTATCTCGCTTGCCAGAAGTCACATCCAATGGAGGTGTTTGGCCGTTTAATCTTAACGACAGACCGTTAATGGTTAATCCAATACAAAGCATGCGGTACATCATGAATGGTGAAATATCCAGATAATCGCTCCCATTTGCAAACAGCGGTTAAAGAAATAGATTTAATTATATTGTATCGTAAAAGCAGACTTGCATTCGATTCATACTGAAGTGTATACTGCACGCGAAGGTAATGAGAGCTTTCGATCCCGATAGTTAGCCCGGATGAAATTGATGAGGAGTTTCAGATCCAACTATTGACATTTACAAAGCGATCCAACAGAGAACAACAACAAGGAATTTCAATCAAATTTTACCAAGCGGTACATTCTGAGACCATTTTTTCCAATTTAAAAAGCCAAACCAAATATGACCGAGACCGTTCACAAAGACTGTCGGAGAAACCCGCTGAGCATGTTTTTTCCACAGGCAAAATACGATAGGTTTTGATTTAATCTTCATAGGAAAATAAGGTATATTTCTGTTTTATACAAAGTTTGGTGTCTAAATGTGTACTGTTTGATATATGAACAATTTATAAGAATTTAAAGTGGCAATGATCTGTTTTATAATTGTGAAAGTTAAATTGTCTGTCGTAAAAGAGAACGAATAATGTGCACTTATCTAGTTTTTATGCACTTTCAAAGAATTTGACTTTAATTCTTCCCATACTCAGCATACATTTTATCATACGTATAATTGGCAAGTCCGTAAGTTTTAAAATGGAGAAATCACGCGAGAAACAGTAAGTATATTGTACAGTCTTTCCATTGCCTAAACAAGTACGTTGACTCAACTACACATTCATTATACGCACTTCCAACGTTAAAACTCACTGGCTTGATAGATTCGTTTTCATTTTGAAAGAAAAAACATGGACTGAGGAAAACCTCGAAAGTATAACATGGCTATAGTTTCACAGCATAAAGAAGACGAAATATATGTTCAAATCAACACTACATTTAATACTTATATATAGCTACCTTAGCATTTTGTGATCATAAGGGCCATGCATATCATACTGTTGAAAACACATTAAGGGTGTATATATGTAATATCTGTTTGAAACACTCTAAGAATGTATCGATCCCCCTCTCTCTCTCTCTTGACAGTGTACACGTAAACAGTGGCGTCACTCGGGTTGGTGTCACCCAGTGCGGTAGCTCATGGTGTCACCCCCATGGTCCTCTTTCCGTAACAGACCATACAGAATCCTTAGTAATGTCATTTTGGTGTCACCCCCTCTGATGGTGTCACCCGGTGTAGTCCGCACCCCCGCATCCCCCTAGCGACGCCACTGATGTGCCTGCTAGTCATGTTTTTAACTATGATCGGTTATCCGCTTATGAAATCCGACTAGACCGAGCAGTGTGTGCTCTGTAAAATTTGCAATTTTTCATTTTGGTGTCACCCCTCTGAGATGGTGTTACCCGGTGCGGTCCGTACCCACCTAGCGACGCCACTGCACGTAAATTATCTGGCAACTAAAAATTAGGAATACATTAAGGAAAGTTCGTACAATTCTTGCAACAAAGTTTTACGTGACAGCGAAAGTCATACACGGTATTATATTTCAGTTTTAAGTAGGGAATATAGGACGTTTGTTGCAAAAGCGGTGGCCTTTCTATCAATATATATATCAATATATATATCAATATATATATATATATATATATATATATATATATATATATATATATATATATATATATATATATATATATATATATATATATATAAAACACACACATAACACACACAGAAGTCTGTTTATGGGACATTTTATAAAAGGTTATGTTTTTATACATATCTTCTCTGCCTTATCATAGCGAGACCGATGTATCACTTTTCCGACTTCCTGCAGCGTCAACAATGCGTAAAAGTTTTGGCATGGTTGACACATCAGTACACAGATGCGGATTACAATGGGTTCCGTGGAACAGTTATTGATAGCAGGTACATCCAATGTAGTATATATTTCTCCATCTATATTATTCATTTTCACACTTTTCTTTGCTCAAGAAATTCTTAATGCCATAGTGGCAATCATATTTAGAGTCATCTCTATACTATGTGCATCTCTTTTATAATATATTAAATTGCCATATTACACATACACATATTATAATTATATGTCAACATGTAAAACAAACAACAAAAAACAAAAAAAAAACAGCAAAACATAAAATATTTTCAATCATGGGATTGCTTTGGGCTGGTGTCGGCTTTACCCTTTCCTCTGCTTTAACAGTCTCTGGATTTATGCTGCGGTGTACATTGTTTGATGATACATCATTTTATCAACCATATAAATGGCTAAAATGAGGATTTCTTTCACGATTATGTGGTCTGCGTTTGGACTCCATCAGACACTGACGGTTACAATACGTCAATCTTTTGTTTAAAATTGCACATAAACACCGTATTTAGCGTGAAGATAACCTCTAGTTACTGAAAATCTTCCTCACGATCTTTTCCCATTTTCTCACTCTTTGATTTCCACTCTACATTAAATTTTCGTTTGTAGCGAATATAATATGATAGCGGTAATTTGTGCCCATTTTATTTAGCCCTCTTCCTTTTAGATTGTATTAAAATGACGAATTGATACCCATTCTGACAGAAGCCATATCTAATCTGAACAGAAACCGTTCATCAAAAATACGCTTTCAATAAGCGTGCAGCATGAAATCAATGGCTGAATCACTCTATAATTGTGCTCATTAGGTAACAAAAGAAAATGAAGTGGGTTTAAGTACCTAATATTACGACAGCAGTCTTGCGTGCCGATCAATTTTATCTTGGATTAGCGAGGCATCTAAAGCAAGATGATTAATCATAATGCCTGGTCTGGAAGAAACTTATATGGCTTTAGTAACAATACTAGAAAAGAGGGCAAAGCATATACCATAGAACTTCTATTAACATGAACGTCATGAAAGTTTCGAACTCAACCAGATGCGTAATCGGTGTCTGTTAAATTATAGTCCGATTACAAAATAATAAGGATAATGAATAATAGATCTTAGTCCGACTAGGGAATTATAAGATGAATAAACAATATATATATATGTCCAACTGGAGAAGCATAAGAGGAATAAATAATATATCAGATAATTTTTGGAAACATAGTAGGTTTCAAGCAGACCATCATCAAATCTGCGTATAAACTTTGTATTTCTTTGAAAAATGTCCTGTTTAAAACTCTGCAAAATTGATATAAATCAAAACTTGTATTGGAAATTTTGTAAACAAACAACAAACATGGAGTCATGATTGATACGTATTCCTTCATAATGATGTACCATTTTTTGTCAAACGTTTACAATAATATTCAAAAATGGGTGTAATAGAACAAACAAGTTTTATAAAATTCCGCTATTTACAATGACGCCCTGGCTTTATAAATACACGGTAAGTTATATATGTGCCTTTGTACATATATCTTGCAATTCTATCTACTCCCAACCCGAAGAATCAAAATTCAGGCAGCCCAACATGCACTGGATAAATAGAAATCTTTCCATCTAACTGAAGTTTTATTGTGTTAAAAAATTTAGTTATAGTAAAATGGAAACCCGAATTTGACTAATCTCGGCGCTTTTAGAGGAATCTTTAACAAACGAAATGCAGAAGAAAAGAGATGAAATGAATATAACAATTTACAACCGAAAGGTTAAGAAATTAACGAATAAAGAAATATAGCATCATTTTAAATTAATCCGACAAGAAAGATCCCACAGAGGAACTCTTAAGACTGTAATGCAGGACTGCTTCACTTTAAACGAAACCAGAAACTATGTAGATAAATTTCCTAAATAGATGGCTGCAGTAATTCAAATCACATAGAGATGCCGTCAATTAGTGCCAATTAAGTTAAACACAGGTAAAGAGTACCGATGAACTTATTTCGTTGTCTTGCAACTGATACATACGGAACGCCTAAATATAAAATAGGTGAGAATGTTAAGGCGAGAAAGTTATAGTGATAAATTTAAGCTGAAAAAGTTAAGATCTAAAAATGTGAATCTTTTGATGACAAAGATTATCTCCCTTTATTGAAGCGATTTTTCTATTTTCAATCAGGTGTTGTTAGAAAATCACGAAGCATAAACTTAAGGAGATATTATTGAACCAATATCTAACAAAAAATTATTTTGCTTTATACTGCGAAAAAGATGACATTTTCAAAGATGACAAATAATAAAGTCAAGTAATAATGATTTGTAAAAAGAAAAAATGTGCTATGGTAAATTGTAAAGCATTAAGATGATTCTTTGATAACTGAGAACCAGAAGAAAATATTGTGCCACTTATATAACGTAATCAGAATCAATATAAAAAATGTATATGATATAAATTTAATCAGTTATGCAATAACACGTTCAATATTGGAATTATCTGAAACAACACTGGAATTCACGTGGAATTTCAAACATCTAAACTTGTGAAAGAACTTTTAGGACTACTTGGGATTTTGTTCACAATACCGTAAGTTTTTTTTTAAAGTTTTCATTTGTATTCAAGGGAAATAAATTATTTGCTGATCATTTTTTTTATATACAAAACTTGGTTTTCGCTCTTTATCGTTACTTAGTTTAAGACCATAGAGTCGTAACACTATAAACACAATGAACGCAAATTAAATTGAAAGTAAAGTTCAATCTATTCTTGATATATCAAATGCAAGCTTTTGAAAGGAAGTAAGTCAATCTACACATTGGGTTTTTGACAAGACAAATATCTACATATTCACAGGTTTATAAGACTAGGAGAAAATCCATACAATAATCTTCCAGACTGGATAAAAGATAAAAAAATAAGCTCCTATAATGTAGAACCTATTATATCAAGAGGTCATTCGTATAGACCATAGAAATATAATCTCAATAAATATAAACATTGATTTGACCGCTCCGGTAGCTTAGCGGTTGGAGCTTCTGCTTCGGATGCGGGAGGTCGTGGGTTCGAACCCGGGCCGAATCATACCAAAGACTTATACAAATGGTACTAACCACTGCCTCGCTGGGCGTTCAGCATTATGAGGTTATTGTAAGGACTGGTCGACCTGGTATCAGGATAATGTGACTTGGTGGGACATGATGCTACATGTTGGCGGCATGTGCTAGACATCACTATCAACTGCCACACCGCAGACATCGTAGCGATATGACTGAAAAATTGTTAGAGATACTTTAAAAATCCAAATCACACATACACACAAATAAACATTGATTTAATAAATATCCAGTAAGTATACAATATCTCAAAAGTGAAACTGATTTTAGATTTCTCTTTCAGTTAACGAAATAATGTTACAATCTATAAAACCAGTTAGAATTACGGAAATAGAAAGATGTTGTCATGTAGGTATCTAATTTATCAGTGTTGTAGAATAAAGGATTCATCAAAATGGTTTCATCTCAAGTAAACCAATGACATAAATAAAAATAGTTTTTCAGGAAGAGTCTGTTCAAAACCTTTTATTTATTAAAATGTCAAAAATGCAAACATTGTGCAACAAAATAGAGAAAAAATAGATATAATGATAGAAGAGGGTTCTGACCTTAAATGTAAAAACAACTAAGACCAGCGAAAGATTAGTTTAGTTATAAACCTATCAACCATTCAAGTAATTTTTTAAATAGTGTAAATGACTGCAACTATAGACACAATTATGAACACTTCGTTGTCTGTTTAATGATCTATACATTTTAAATCATGATGTAAATTAATTGTTGTTAAAAGCATATTGAGCGTAGATCTTGTCTCTTCAATGGTAAGTCTCATAATTGTGACTGTGTTTGTGATTGTAAGTCATGTCGTTGTAAAAAAATTTCTCATAATTGTGACTGTTGATACTCTGTGATTGTAAGTCATATCGTTGTAATTGTAAGTCTCATAATTGTGACTGTGGATACACTGTGATTGTAAGTCAAATAATTGTGACCGTGGATACTCTGTGATTGTAAGTCATGTCGTTGTAATTGTAAGTTTCATAATTGTGACTGTGGATACACTGTGATTGTAAGTCATGTCGTGTATTACGTATATCTGATTTATTTCATATTTATTTTAATTTTATTGTTTGTTTGTCAGCTTTAAAAATGTATTTTTAGTGTGCATGTTATTATCATATAACCTTGTTTACGTAATTTAATTTTTTTCCAGAAATAGTTTGAACGTGACAGTTTCAATCTTCAATCTTGGATTCTTCATCGGGACTCGAACTTGATTTCATTAGATCATTTCAATATTAGGACTTCTAAAATTTTATTCGTGGATTATTCTTGGGTTATTTTTGGATTTTATTCCTAAAACCGTAACTTATTTTTTTCTTTCATTTTTACAGTATTTGTCCAGGGGAAAAAGTATTTGTTATATTTTTCAAAGCTTGTTGTTTTCACTCTTTCTTGTGTCGCTGTTTATTCTAGCCTAAAGCACGTAATACGTTGTAATTGTAAGTCTTATAATTGTGACTGTGAATGCTGTTTTGTGATTGTAAGTCATGTTGTAATTTGAACTCTCATAATTGTGACTGTGGATACTCTGTGATTTTAAGTCATGTCGTTGTAATTGTAAGTCTCATAACTGTGACTTGGTTACTCTGTGATTGTAAGTCATGTCGTTGTAATTGTAAGTCTCATAATTGTGACTGTGGTTACTCTGTGATTGTAAGTCATGTCGTTGTAATTGCAGGTCTCATAATTGTGAATGTGGATACTTTGTTTGTGATTGTTGGTCCTGTCGTTGTAATTGAAAGTCTCATTTCTGTGACTGTCGATACACTGTGATTGTAAATCATGTTGTTGTAATTGTAAGTTTCATAATCGTGAATGTGGATACTCTGTTTGTGATTGTAAGTCATGTCTTTGTAATTGTAAGTTTCATAATTGTGACTGGATACTCTGATTGTAAATCATGTCGTTGTACTTGTAAGTCTCATGATTGTTATTGTAGATACTTGGATAGCCTTTCACAATGTTTATCGTTCTTATCTTCATAATTATTACCAATTAATCTTTACTTAGTGCCACAGTTACTTTGTCATCTATAACTGACAAATTGTTGCACACTCCATATCAGCTGCTGATATTATCTTTTTTACCACGTCGGTATTTATAGAAATATTCTATAATAAATGTAGATGTTGATGTTTGTTACTTTTTATTATAACCCACTATACAGGCTATTTTAATCACCATGGTAACAACAATATATCACCACTAATTGCTGAGTTTAGTCAAACTTTTGAATCAGATATGAATTACTGAAATCGTATAGCAATGTTTACACCCGTGTCATAACTTTGCTTGCCTAAAAGTGATTTCCCAAACCGATTTTCTACAGTATCAGAATCGGTCTACACGGACTATGTAATAGCTGTTCTGTTCATACTTAGGTCACTAATATATACATCACATACAACATTATACTTTGATTTTACGTACCTATTGCTTCGCTTGCTAACATTGTGTAAAGTTTTAATTCAATCCTTTGTTCATAATGTAAAATATATGATTTTATGTTTTCCATCAGACATACTCCAATATCCATCTCATTAAATGAACGTTACTTATATTACAAATTATATTAAATTATTTTAGCTCTATTTTGTTGCTTTTTGTATTAAAATATTGATCATCAAGTAATAGTACTGAGAATTCAGTCAACAGTGTATGTATAAGTATATATGAAAGCTTTATAAATTATAAATTTTATCTAATAAAGTCTACTTCCTTGAGATTATCAATTGAAAGCAAAGCCTGATTGCGTGAAATTATATACATATATATATATATATATATATATATATATATATATATATATATATATATATATATATATATATATATATATATATGTATATATATGAGATCATAATTGGCAAAATATATGAGAAACAAAATAAACCACACACACATATCAATATATATATATATATATATATATATATATATATATATATATATATATATATATATATATATATATATATATATATATATATATATATATATAGTAATATCAATATATAAGTTTTATATATCCTTTTATAAATAATACAAGTTTAATATTATATTTTTAATTGTTATCTATCTGAATGAACTGATTCAATGATACTGCCTCAATCATATCTATATAAAAAAAAAAAAAAAATTATAACAAACTTATAATTCGATGACACGGTCTTCTTTCTTGAGATTATCAATTGAAAGCAAAGCCTGATTACGTGAAATTATCAATGGAAATCAAGGCCTAATTGCATAAAATTATCAATGGAAAGCAAAGCTTGATTACGTGAAATTATCAATGGCAAGCAACGCCTGATTATATAAGATTATCAATTTATAGAAAGGTCTACTAGCAAGATGTTTTCATTTTAAATTACGGACTTTATCTGGGGGAAAATACTTTACAATATCAGGTCCTATGTTGGGCTGGAGATAAAGCTATTCAGATACATTGAGAATCCATGAATATCTACCAAAAAGACTTTAGATTTAATAGGTTATGGTGGGGTTACTAGTGGGATTTATGAGGTAATCTTGATGGATGGTGTTGATGTTGTAAAAATAAAAGTAAGATTTTTAATCTAATGCTTATAGTTTCATTTTTAATCTTTGATGTTTTTGATGACCGGTGATGTTACAGTTTCTGAGCTAGCTTTCTTATTTAGTGTTTTATGATTTTGATTGTCTTCTTCTGTAATCTTTTGTTTTGGTTTCATCTTTAGTATTAGTATCCAAATATTATTTCTTCAAATTGTGAGGATTATTTGCTATGTCTTTCTAATTTGTGGATTAGTGGCCTATGTATTTTTCCAATTTTAGATTTGGTAGCCAGAAGTTGGTCGCTTTTTTCATTAATTTTGAGAGTTGATGGACTAGGTGTTTTGCAAAACAAAATTATTTTTATTGTATTCAGATGAAGTTTGGTGCTTGAAAAAAAAAAGTATAAGCGATTGGTGACCTGTGAATTTTCACTCACAAATTGGGATATAGGAGATTTCGTGGACTAATCAATTTGGAGTATGCGCATTTGGTTATAGCGCCCCGTTTTAAGGAATGTTTAGATTTTTGTGATTACTTGTCTGGTTATTGGAATTCCTTAGCCCTAAATAATTAACCAGTTACTATAGGCAAACGTCACATAATGAAGTGTTATTGAGTTTCCATGATGCCATGGTTCACTGTTAGTGAATTCAGGTCAAATTGGCTTGAATCCATGAATTGACTTGCCTAAGGTGGCGTAGTTACGTGTAATTATCAACCGAATAAAGTAGTTCCCTGTATTAAGGGATAGTTGTATAGTTTCTACGGCGTGAACTGCTGACGGTATGGAATGTTGATGAAGAGGAACCATGTGAGATTTGTGGTCTCGCATTGATTAGAGTACAATTTATGTATAGAATGGACACGTCGCGCTTTTAAATTTACAACTGAAATTGTTTAGAAGTCTTTGGAAATTGTGGTAAACTTATGACTTCTAGCGGGAATCGCGCCAGGGTTTGACACAGCTAGGTCAAGCAAATACACCTGGCTTGTAACAATATATTGTTACACGCACACGGGTATTTACTTGACCGAGCGGTTGTCAAACCTGGCGCGATTCTCGCTAGAAGTCATAAGTTTCCCCGACTTTCCAAAGACTTCCATACAACCTCAGTTGTAAATCAGAAAGCCCGACGTGTCCATTCTATACCTAAATTTTCCTCTAATTAATGCAAGACCACAGATAAACCAAACTGCCAACTATCTATCAACCGTACATCTGCGTGTTTTGGCTTCATTATGTTTCCGTACCACCAACCGTTCACGCCTTAGAACATATATGAGTACTCCCTAACAATGGGAACTATTTTAACTCCGCCACCTTAGGCCAGTCAATGTATGCTTTCCAGGCACATTTCGCCGATATAACTGCACCATATTCGCCCGCATGGCGACATAAACGGTCTCTGCCAAGTCCCTTTTTATTTATGCCCTTGTGTAATTTACCGGTTTAATACCGTAAGTGCTGTCCTTGCAGTCACGCTACCAATGTATACCACTAGATTTTAATATGTACTATTTCACTCAGGGACATTCATTCGGTTTTGGTCGGAATTCACTACTAGTGAACCAGGACATCATGGAAACATACTAACACTTCACTCCGTGACGTTTGCTCCTATTAATTAGCTCATTAGTTCGGGCCAGGAATATTTCCATGGCGCCGAATTCCAATAATCAAACAAGTAATCACATAAATCTAAGAAATGCTTAAAACGGGGCACTACAACCAAGTGCACATACTCTAAATTTACTACAATATATATAAATTCCAAATATTGGGGAGTATCGTACCGCTAAAGTTCTTATCCTTAGGATGTATGTGTTTTGAATACATTCGTGTTGTAAAGAATTATCCTTATGCTTAGGAAATATGTGTTCTGAATGCATTAGGCAGTATGTGTTATTTAATTAATTCGAACTGTACAGAGTTATCCTTATTCTTAGGATCGCCACAACGGTGGCCTAGTAGTTAGATCGTATGTTTCGGATTCGAGAGGTCGCGGGATCAAACCCTGGCCGAGTCATACCAAAGACTTGTAAAACTGTTAGTAACAGCTGCCTCGCTAGGCGCTCAGCATTAAGAGGTTTGTGTTTGAACTGGTGGGCCTGGTGTCAGGATTATGTGGCCCAGTGCTAGACATCACTATAACTGCCATACTGCTGACAACGTTGCGATATGACTGAAAACTTGTTAAAACTACGTTAAAAATCACACACACACACACACACACACACACACACACATGCACACACACACATCTTATCTTATCTTTATGTTTAGGAAGGGTATGTTATGAATGCATTCGTGTTGTAAAGTATCAGCCTTATGCTTACGAAGTATGTGTTAAGAATACATTCTTAACAGTTGTAACAAATTCCTCATAAATGGGTGTATTCGCCGCCTATCATGGAGTACACTTGCTGCATGGTGCTCCTAAATTTTGGTAATTGCAAATGGGATTAAAACTTGGAACATCCCGAACGGTACCGTAACGTTATCTTTAAATGTTAACTTTATGCAAAGAATAAAAGGTTTTACTCATCTGTAAATATCCTTTACTCTGCCGAAGCATGATGATTATCATAAACTTCTTGTAAAGCAAATGTTTTTATATTCATTACTTAAGAAATAGACGAAAGAAATGTATTTCAATTCGATTTTGTCAAAACGAGCAAGTTTGTGTTTTGTATTCATAAGTGTAATCTACCTTATCTAGGCAAGGAAGTGGATAACTGTAATCCATTTTGTTAGAGAAATCCCACTTATATGCAGGGTAAGGAATGATTAAGTCTCGACTAAAGCTATTACTTTGCATTAATATGTGTTGGAATCATTCTTTTGATCCTTGGAATCTCTGATGCAAAGAATTATAGCCGAGAACACATTAATTCTTGTCGCATATGAGTTATGTCGGATGAGATTGTCTCATACCTGAGTCTAACCTGGCTTGTATATTTCTTAATGGGACCCAACCTTCCAGCACTTGTTTGAAGGTTTAATTGGGTTAGCTAACTATTTATGTAATTACCACTTAATTTCCTGCACACGGGTGCTGATGATTTGCAAATGTGAAAATTATTTCTTGGGTAAAATCAAATTAAAACTCCATTAACCGTTCATTTCTTGCTCGTTTATGACAATTATATAAGTGGATCCTTGTTGGGCATGTAGCAATCGGAAATAAATTTGATTAAGCTAAACCTCTTGAATCTATTTTCTGATTATACTCCTCGCTGCTTCAAAGCCATTTCATACCATGTCAAAAGCCATATAACAGTATCTTAATAGATCTTTCAGAATCGGTTCTCTATTCAAAGTATGTGCCTAATTCCGATAGGTGGATCACTGTGGCATTAAAAAAGGAACATTTCTAATAATTGCAAATGTACTTCAGCAATAATTGTAAACGTACTTCAACAAATTTATAAAAATCTCAATATTACCAGAGTTCTAAGAAATTAACAGCGGTTCTGAAAGCCCACCACGAATGATAAATGACTCCAGGTGCTGCACTTTAGTTTTAGAACTACAAATGTTTCTCTACCGCATTCGATAACTCGTGATAATGTGAATAAACACTTAACAGGAATTTCGCAAAGAAACGATTAAGTTTCCATTTTCTTCAGTCATGTCCCGTTCTGCAGGCTTAGAAACTCGTAAGGACATATAATACACTTTTGAAACTTGGCAAGAATAAAAAGATCCGGTATTTTAAATACTAGTATGTTTGACCACTAGTTAATGTGAAATAATCATCCTTATTTCGTTGTCAATAATAATAATAATAATAAAAAATAATAATAAGTACCTGACAGCAAAAGATAGAATTTCTAGAGATATGAGGAATCCCGTCACCTGATCACAAGCCAAATTAGGTTACGAACGGTTATCCTGGTTTTATGGCATTTTTTTCATAGCAGAGAGGTCATCAAAGTTGAAATGTACTATTAAAGTGATCGCTTTAACAATCCTTTTTCTAGATGACATTAAGAGAGTAAGTGATTGTAACTGTCATTTCATCCTGGTTCTCCCCTTCCTTCACTTCCATGTTTGTACTTCAAGACTAATTTCTATGAGAGACTGTCATATTAAAGTGAATAGGAAAAAAAAAAATTTGGAATGATGAGTCAGCGCTCCCAGAGAGTTATCGCACTCAATACGGCAGTTCGAGTTCACGCTTGCGAGACTTAAACAAGCATTGGTAGTGTTCCCTTGATTAAAGCATTTACTCTCGATAGTTTCAGTCAATCCGGCTGAAAATGGATGCCAAACGTTGCTATTGTTGACAGAAAAATGCGACTAAATCAGTTATCGGCTTGCATTACATAAACAATAGTCTTGAAGTTTCGCTGCCATTGCGCCATGAAAACCAGATGTACATTCATCTTTTGTATCGCGATTCAGATATGATAATTTCTATGTATTTTAGCGCTACACCAGCACATTAGGATATGCATTACCGTTATCAAATTAATAAAACTTTATAATTTTAATAAATAAGCTTTAAAATAGAGGATATGCGGGAAGTCAAGTAGGAATACTGTACATATTATAGGTATGTAATGTAATGTATATAATCTGTGTATGTAATGTATTGAACTATATATATATATATATATATATATATATATATATATATATATATATATATATATATATATATATATATATATGTGTGTGTGTGTGTGTGTGTGTGTGTGTGTGTTATAGAATATATGCATGTAATGTTGTATAGAGTATATGTTATGTAATGTATTGTACAAGATACATATGTGTAATTGGTGATACAGAATAAAAGTATGCAATATGTTCTCTAGAGTACATGTATAAAACGTACTGAACATATTACATGAAGGAGTGGGCCAAATGATAAACCTTTCTGATTAAAATACTGGTTTATAATATTCGAAAATTACTGTTACTATACAGCTTATTGGCAGAGAGACATTTTTCTTCCAAGAAAATACTAGTACAGTCAGCGGTTTAACCCCATCATACATCAAAGATTAGGAGTCGTTAAATCACGTGTATGAATTGCATATAAAGATGATGACAATCACCTAATTGCCGCTAAGTGATCGAAATCTTAGGCATTCGTTTGCTCCATTTAGCATCATTCCATTTCTATCCTTCGCCAAATTTCCGTTTTCAGTCAAAACAGAGCGATAAGAATGATCCACGAATATTTTATCACGCCCACCTTCATTTCGATCCTATTAAGATCGCGTATCGATAAAAGCTATTATCTGACGAAAAGTTACTTCTTGCAAAGGTCTTTGTAATAAAAGCCGTTAATCACAAATTCTATTTCAATTTACATTTGGCGTAAAATTAATTATCTGATAATCAAACCTATTTGGTGGCAGTCCTTCAAGATATTGCTTCAATCAACCTTTGTTTTGGCACAAGTGATCTGCGTGCGAATGGATATCAAGTAAGTGGCTGCTGCGCTCGGACTGCAAAGAGAGCAATCTATTCTGATAGCTGGTTGGGCTAAAATTGATGATGGGCCTGTGGGAATAAGTATTTGTCTGCACGAGAAAATGTGCAAGAAGCGAAATCACAACTGAAACCATAAACTCGACTATTGTGGATTTTAGACCTGAATTTTATTGTTTTAAACCAAAGAGATGAACACGGAACAAAACGACTGAGACTTTTCGGCTGCCATCTAATAATATAAAAAGCAAGAAGAATGTAAGAAAATATATATAATTTTTATTCCAGACCCATGCTTATTCATGATCATGATCGTATTTGCCAAACCACGAGTGATACAAGTTTGCTTTTCTCAACAATAGAAAGTCAGTGTTTTGTAGAAGCATTCCGGATGTAAAACACATCATTTGTTCTTTATTTCTAGCACTTTCGTCTGTTTGTGCTAAATTTCAAGAGAGGATTTCAAGTATTTTATTTTCAACACTGTATCACAATGACCTTAGTGTTCATTCTTTTTCAATATTTATTTATGGAGCACATTTTTAAAAAAAAAAACCCACTTAATTTGTTGATTTTAACTTTTAAAAAAAAAGAATTGAACACCTACCCAGCTAATTTAGGTGAAAACTGACAGGACAAAATATCAGCTATAAAAGACATTTATAATAAACAGCTACAAAAACTGCCAACATCAGAAATATATTCTTGATATGTCTGTAATATCGAGAACACTTCAGCCCACAAAGTTTGTTCAAATAAATTATTTTTGAAAGCTGCATTCAAGTTAAATTGGAGATTACAAAATTGAAAATCAAGTTATTGTGACGGATTTAAATTTAAATTGATTTATTTTATCAACAATCATCCCTTTTACATCTAACGGGAACACACTGCTATATTTTAGTAAAATATAATACTTGTGCTAATCTTTGGTGATAATGGTGACAAGCATAAATTGTGCTCTACGGTATAAAAGAATTTCAAAATTTGAACCGTGTTATAGGAGTTGTTTCCCCTGACTCAACCAATGTATCATTAAATATAAGTATTTTCATTTTTTCTTTACTGAACAAAGTATGCATCTAAAATTTAACTTCTTAGGTTGTGTACAATATAGTCACCCACAAACAACCTTTCTTGTTATTCTTCATAAATCAGCACCACACCCTCAACGTCAAAACACTTATTACGTAAATTACAAAGCTTAAAGGAGACCAGAAACCAATGGAAATATAGAATAATAATAAAAGTACTATAGCAGAAAACCTTATTCTGAAGTATTATCTGCGACCGTAATGCCAATATTTAAATATTGGCCTATCTTCTAGGAGCTGAATTTCCGTGACCTCGTATGCAAAATTTCCGCGCCTATTCGGTTACTTTCGGGATGTGACGTCATAGTAGCGACTCCAGCAGCCCAAGTGGGTGTTGCCAGAGTAAAAGACAATACCGTTTTGCGTTACTTACGGGTGTAATAGAACATTAAGAAAAGCCTGTGGACATAAAAAAAAAAATTTCTTTTCCGAAAGATAAAGGCATAATGAAAGAATGGGTACATTATTACAAACGAGTTAATTTCAAAGCAACACCATACAGCACTATGTGCTCGTTACATTTCTCAAAGGAATGTTACGAGAGGGATCATGAAAAAATGGCAGCTCAAAGATACGCAAATGCTAGGCCTAAACTAAAAGTTGGCGCTGTTCCAGAAATACCTTTGGACATTTTAAATCCTGGGAAAAGTGTTAAACGTGTGAGTTACGAAAATAGGCAGAAGGACGAGTAAGTGACCACAAAATGCAACAATCAATCCACATATATTTTATCTACACCAGCAGTGCTAAAAACAAATCTAATAGCCCGACACCCTGGGCCCCTTCTGGTTTTAGTTCCGGCCCATCCTGTATTCAAAGTGAGGTGCCCGTCAGGCTTGTCGAAACAAAAATTGTTTGCCTGAGAAAACATTTGATCGCGCTGGTGAAATGAGAAAATGTATTTTCAAGATGTTGACATACATGCCTTAACACGGCACAATCTAAATCAAATCACCACTGTCCTAGGTGAAATTTAGATTTGATTTTAATCAAATGGAAGCTTTGCTAAAAATAAGATTCTAAACCTGTCGTGTTTCGAGAAAACACAATTTTCAGTAATCTTATAAAAATTAAAAATTTGATTTAAAAAAATGCATTGTATACATGTAGTATGCATAAACGGTAATCTGTAATAATTGGAACTGATATAAGACTATTCCTTGGGCAGTTTAAAAAGCAGCGATTAAAAAAAAAGAGGTCAAAGTTTCACATTAACTGTCTGACAATAGAACGGGGGGGGGGGGGCTATTGACCCCCCCCCCAGCCCCAATGTGCGACCGCCCATTTGACGTGCCTTTTCTCCCCGTGATACGCCTTATTATTCCCCCACGACAAGCCCCTTTTGCATATTTGGTCAGTTCTGGCTAAATTGCAAAATAGCTAAAGTTTTGATTTAAGGACGCAAACAATAAAGCCGGTGTGACTAATGAACATAATCCTTATCCTTGCATTGATCTTGTGAAAAGGACTGCCCTTCGGACATAATTCAAAGAAACCATGTTCGACAGTGTGTGTATGTGTAAGCACCAGCAATTGATTACCAAATAAACGATGCCTATTTTGTTGTTACTTACGATGCCATGGACTTCATTTTAACAGTTCAAATCTGCAGTCACAAGTTACCGTACATGTGGCAACTGTTTTTCTCAAGTTTTATGCCCCACCTTATTTCCTTAGGTTTAAGTCTTAATGCATGTAACACTGTTTGCTGAATAAAATATTTATTCAGAATTAGTTCTTTAGAGCCACATATACTGCATGGTATATTTTGTTTTATTCCTTGTAATTTAATCATGGTAATTAAACTTTTCATATACGGTAGAGGAATGTCAGGTGTTAACTGGCCGAGTTTCTTTGGCGGAAATGGAGATGCGATTTTCTTTGCAGAGAAAATTTCAAAGTGATCATTCATTTAAGCTAATTGGTGACAATTTTATTCATTTATATTTTTTTTTACGTTAGTACTGTTGTAGTTGTTTAAAAATATCTGAAATTTACTTGAATAATGTTTAATCTTCACGTTCTATTATCTGAAGAAGAAAAAAAGAAGAAAAAAACTGTTGTATATTAATTATTTCGTCCAGTGCCGGATTTAGACGTATGTGCGTGTGATTTGAATTTTTAACGTAGCTTTAACAATTTTTCAGTCATATCGCTACGATGTCTGCAGTCTGGCAGTTTAGACTGTGGATTGCATACGTTATATTTATAAATGGTTTGGGGTTGGGTTTTTTTTTTCTGACAAATGAAAATTGACAGACATAATGTAATAATCGGGACTTCGCTGCGCAAAATTGAGAGATATTACGAGATCGGGAGGTAGATGAGGAAATACCCTCAAAATCGGGAGGTTTTTCTCCCGGCTTGAGAGTTGACAGGTATGAACTGTCCCGGCTTGTGGGATTTCATTCAGGACTTTTAGTTTATTTAAGTCACCAGCCCGGGACCTGTGCCTAACAAATTTCTTTTAGCACTTATCAGTACAGTACATAAACTATTATATCAGACTGCAGATTCAACTTTTGAATGTGCAACCCAAATGTGGTCTCCTCTCTGCTTTGCTCGCCAATGTTTATGTTTGTATTCGAGGACTGGCTAGTATAGCGTCACGGTACCACGTGATCTGTCGTCTCATCAAAACTCGGAAAAACTCGGCAATTTACGGAATCGTGTTATCTTCCACGCAATATAATCACTACCTGCTTACGATATTTAATTTATAAACATTGCAGTCGAATTAAAATCTGTAGATAATTACATATGTAAAAGGAAAATTTTGATTTCTAGTCTCCTTTAAGCAATATATATGCGGTCACAAGCTTAACGATTGAGACAGATGATTGCGCATAACCTTTTCTTTATGGCTAAACCTTTAATCACATCGCAAGAACAGTCGATGAATGTCTACCAGCCATTCTTTTATTTTTTCAAATTTATATGATTTAAGAGTGTATAATAAAATAAATGTGGTAGCTAGACGAGCTCATCAGTAAATTATATACAAAGTTAAGCAAAAAAGTATAAATGGTGACTATATCTGTACAGGTAAAGTTATACTTTATACATACCTCACATATAAACCACAGGTAAAATCGGTACCAATAAACCATTTATAATTAATAGCATAAGAACTTACTAAATTAACTTTAATAAAATTCGTAATTAAGATAATAAAATTATAAAAATTTATGGTAATCATTAATTTATAAAATAACCTTGATTCATTTATTAGATATGAATTATCTAACAGAAGCTTAAGTATTTTGGTTCTCTTTTTAAAGATTGTAAGAGCCTCTAGTCGTGTGGTGGTGTGCCGAATTCTGAACGCTTTCAAATTATTTTACCAAAATAAAAAGCATAGAAAGATGATGTTTGCTAATAATAATAAAAAAGTTTATAACGTTATGGATTCCTAGTAAAAAGAAACCTTGGGTACCTTTCAACTTAATCAGACAAAAAACAGCATTTCTTTAATAGAACTCTCAAGACTCTCACTCAGTATTATACCAGAAAATGTGTTGACATTTTACCACAATTAATGTATGGATGCTATAACACACATCACACGTCACTAAACATGTCTCTGGTCGAAACGAGCACAAAAAAAAAGTAAAAAATCAGAAGTATGTATCAATCTAATCCATTATTTAAGATTTAGGACTCCAAAATTTAAAATTGGTGAACAGCTTGACTTTAAAAATATATAATAACAATGACAAAATCTTATATTTGTAACTTTTACAGAGGAAATAATCAAATAAGGTGAATAATGTTAGACGATCCGGTTGATTAGAAACTGAAACCCTGAAATGGAAAGGATGCTGAGGTTATGTTTTCACAAAATGAAAGTTCTATATATGCTACACGAAAAATGCCATATTCAAAGTTGACAGATTTTCCAGATCACAATAATGAGAAGTAAACATTATGTACTTGTCAAATGTAAAGGATATGATGAATCTTTTAACAGGTGGTAACAGGTAGAAAAGATTATTACGTTTGAAAAATGAGTTGTCAAAGACACATCACTCCACTGGTTATGGTGGATTAAGCAGAAGACATAAGTAGCATCATGAAGAAATATTTTTTTAAAAAGTGTTTGAAACAAGATTTTTCCAGAATGTAACAAATGTAGAATATAAGGGAATTCAAACATGCATGCCATGTGAAATGTTATCGATCACAAAAACCGAAGGAAACATAAAGAAGACAGTAAACACCACAAAGAACCAATGAAATGGTACACATGAAAATCGCAATGAGTTATCTATACTGTATTCAATATCCTAACCTTGTAAACTGAAGACATAACAGAAAAAATGAAAAGAGATACCATAAAAATACAAAGTTGGTCTATGAAGTTTTAATAAAGAAATGGTAATGAAGAAAACATAGATATTGCTTGAATCATGTGTTACACTTAACATTTCGATAGTTTCCTTCAGAGAAGGTATTGCTGCACTTCATGCATATACTCGACTAATAATACATTTTACCTGGACAAAAGTATTGCCATCAACAAGATTAATTCATTCCTGAAAACCTTTAAGTGGCACGAATTGCGACAAAATTTACTAGTTTATGTCGGTGAGAAGTTTTACGCCATCTGGATGAAGTAAAAACCGTGCAACTTTCATAGTTTGTTTATATTCCGATCTTGAATATTCTATTTTACGAGAACTTTCTTTTAATAATAATTCAAATTATATTTTAAAAATATGTGTCCCAAACAAGAAAGGTAATTTAATTTTTTTGCATATTCAACCTAGATTACAAATGAGGAAATGGAAATATGAAATACCAAACAAGAAAGACACATAGACCGGGAAAAGTAATCTAAAGTAAGCTGGTGTTACAACGGAGAACGTGAACAGGTTAGAGAAGAAAAAAAAATAAAAAGAGAAATGTGAATGTGGGAAAACAGTAAATAGAAGTTAACTGTATTTTCACAAGATAATCCAATTCCATATATATATTACAGGTGAACACTGTGTAACAGACTCATGTCTTTGTCAAGCAAGGCTAAAACAGTATGGTAGATAAATGGATTCCAGATTGAAAATGTTAACAAATACAACGCCTTACCCATGCCATGCTACTCAGCTTAATGTATTACACTGATTAACTCACACTAACAGCATATCAAAGTAATTGAACAAGATACAAATTTGATCAATCGAGACTCAGTCTTTATATGAGCAATTAAAGAGGTGGACACTATACGTGGACATAAATAGGTTGCAGCATGGGACTCACATTTTGGTACTTAACTAAATTGGACTGAGGTTGATGGCACCATCGTTTTGATGGATTTATTATTTATTGCATTTCAAAGACAGAAATATACAAGTGATTAAAAAATACGCATAGTCGATAAGTAGATATCCTCTCAGAATAAAAGTGAAGATACCTGGTATGCCTGACAGGAGAAAGGACCTTGGGCCACATAATGTCCCCAACGTCAAAGAAAAGAAACTTCTAATCAAAGATAAATCAGGTTCAGAGACAAAACGAAAGATACCTGTTACCATTGTCAAGATAAAGGTTATTGGTTATCAACGTTTATAGCACGTTCCAAGAAAATGAAAGAAGAGAAAAAAGAGCTTTAAGAAGCAGGAAAAAGATAAACGACAAGAAAATGATATATGAGAGAAAAGGATGCAGAAGTGTCCATTCCAGCAAAGACGTTCAAAGAAAGACATTCAAAAAAGGAGAAGATAAAGGGACTTTGTGATTCTTGTAAGAATGTGTCATTATTCGTATTCACGAAAACATACCAAATGTACGTGTGCCAATGTGTTATCATTCATATTCACGAAAACATACCAAGTGTACGTGCGTCAATGTGCTATTTATTCATATTCATGAAAACATACCAAGTGTACGTGTGTCAATGTGCTATTTATTCATATTCACGAAAACATACCAAGTGTACGTGTGTCAATGTGTTATCATTCATATTCACGAAAACATACCAAGTGTACGTGTGTCAATGTGCCATTTATTCATATTCACGAAAACATACCAAGTGTACGTGTGTCAGTGTGATATTTATTCATATTCACGAAAACATACCAAGTGTACGTGTGTCAATGTGCAATTTATTCATATTCATGAAAACATACCAAGTGTACATGTTCACGAAAACATACGAAGTGTACGTGTGTCAATGTGCTATTTATTCATATTCACGAAAACATACCAAGTGTACGTGTGTCAATGTGCAATTTATTCATATTCACGAAAACATACCAAGTGTACGTGTGTCAATGTGCTATTTATTCATATTCACGAAAACATACCAAGTGTACGTGTGTCAGTGTGCTATTTATTCATATTCACGAAAACATGCCAAGTGTACGTGTGTCAATGTGCAATTTATTCATATTCATGAAAACATACCAAGTGTACATGTTCACGAAAACATACGAAGTGTACGTGTGTCAATGTGCTATTTATTCATATTCACGAAAACATACCAAATGTACGTGTGTCAATGTGCTATTTATTCATATTCACGAAAACATACCAAGTGTACGTGTGTCAATGTGCTATTTATTCATATTCACGAAAACATTCCAAGTGTACGTGTGTCAATGTGCTATTTATTCATATTCATGAAAACATACCAAGTGTACATGTTCACGTAAACATACGAAGTGTACGTGTGTCAATGTGCTATTTATTCATATTCACGAAAACATACCAAGTGTACGTGTGTCAATGTGCTATTTATTCGTATTCACGGGAACATACTAAGCGTATGTGTGCCGGTGTGATAATTGTTGTTTTTTTTCTTCGTAAGATACATAAAATACATACACATATATGTATATGGGCTTATGTTCGAGCTTTGGATTTGAAGCAGTCAATCAAACACGTGACACTCAATGCTCAGCATTTATATTTATTTAATTCCGAATAAGACTTGTACGACTGCGATGACAAAACTGTAAAAAAGACAAATAGTGTTCTGCATTTGCACTTATGGAAACGAGGAATAGAAATTAGGCCGATAAATAGAAGAAAGAATGTGTTATATAATGAACGTTTAAAGATTATGTGTTTCCTCTGTATGGATAAACTACCATTGATCCCTCTTGCGTCATATCTTTAAGAGCAAATAACACGTAACCGACATAACAAATATTCTATATGAAAGATGCCTTACATTTTATTTTGTCAAATTGGTGACATTTTTGTCACCAATGAACGACTAGTGTCGACCCTAACAAGACAAACTAGATACAATAAAATTTCAGAAATGATAATGTTTACAGAACCACTAAGCGTGACAGCCAAGACGTTCCTAATGGACGGTTTGCTTGCATTTCGATGGTGCTAATTATATATTCAGAAGATATTCTACTCCGCGTGTCCTGATTCACAAATAACCAGGTCTGGATGTATATTAATGTAAAAATTAATAGACTCACGTAATCCCTTGATTCAAGTAAATTTAATAGGCCGATTTTAAATCAATTTAAGATCTTCAACAGATGTATTCATTTCACTGTGTTAGCGTTTTGGTCTATTCAGATGTAAATTAAACATCCACATGAATACACGATATTTCAAACAGGATTATAAAATTTCTCATCTATGTGTTACGTCCTTTTGGCTGTTTAAAACGCTCGTTACAAGGAAGGACTCAGTACGATACGTAGAGATATGTAGCATCTGGCCAGAGATCTACTCTTTAGAAAATGAAATCTTATACTTTTGAAGTTTTCTGTATATTGATTGTTAAGTATTCGGTGGAGGCGGAACTCGCAAGTACGTATGTTTGTTTTTATTACCATTTTAAACAGTAGTTTTTATTTACAAAAGAAAAGTTTCGGAAAATTTGTTAAAAGGTACAGTTTAGCCCCTACTTTGGATCATTCTGAGACATGATACCTCTCCCCCGAAGGCAACCATTTTTGATAGTGTTCGTTTTCTTTCTAAAGGTTAATTAAGTGTCCTTCGGCGTTCAGTAGACGAATTTGAGAGGTTTATCTCTGACCGACATTGGTGAAATTAAAATATGACGTTTATTTTGTACCATAATGTACTATTTCCTTATGTTGGCATATATTTTATGTGCCACAGGACAATGTATGTTGTGTTTATTTTGTTAATTTAAAAACGACATGGGAAAGGATTTTGGTTGCATCATATATAAACACTGTACAGCATCTATCCATTGTATATGTATAACTTTATGGAGGCAAAAAATGAGAAAAAATTACATTCACATAATTTGTTTTACTTGAATCAGATAAGTAATGGTACATTTTTTTCTAATGATGCTCATCATATAGAAACTAAAGTTAACATAAGCACGTTCAAAGTAAAGTTATCTGAAACAAGCAAGTGTACCATAGACAAAAGCAACCGTTATAATTTAATCCGAGATGCAACAAGGACATCATTGCATGCATTGTCGAATAACTTTTTTGGGGAGGGGGGTAATTGCATTGGACAGGAATCGAAGAATATTTAAAATGCAAATTTTAAAGAAGTATTATCTCCCCCATTGCTTAAAGTCTGGACATCATGGGTTGATCATGACCGTCAGTCCGACCGACTTGGACGGCCCAAAAACCTTATTACGGCGATCGTTAAAAAAACCCACTCAAATTAGGCAAGTGATATTTGTCATGCATATGTCGATGTACATGTAGATGCATATGTAGATGACCACATTTCATTTTTAATTTTTTACCTCAATTATTCCTCATTTTTGCACACTTTATTAAAAAAAAATTATGAAAACACTGTTACCATTAGTTTGCAAATGCCACCAAATTAAGACTGATTAGATTTTCTGGATATGTTTGTAGGCATATGTAGATGGCATGATAAAATGTATTGCTATAGATTTGTTTAAAAAATTAACTTTGGAGCTATGAATAACTGGAGGCTCTTTAATTTGTCCTGTTTGACAGATTGCACAGGAAAATATTCTGGAGTGTCTAATCCGACGGCTATAGGAACAAACAACATGTCTCAAGTCTCTGGAAATGATACAGGTTAATCCCAACTTCTCTCTATCGTATCTGATCTCATATTATTTGCTGTGTATATTTAATTTGCATTGTTTTTTAGTTTTGTTTGATTTTTTATTTTCATTATATGCTGTGGATAATTGTATTTTGGACTTGACCGTCTCCAAAAGCTAGTTAATATTGTACATGACCTGAATCAGTGATTGCGGTTTTATAGTAAACATGTCTAAATCAGTCTGCGTCTAGAACTTTGGAAATTCGCCATGAATTGCCAGTAATACGTGTTGTTTACTACATTTTATACTATAATTTCAGAAATACGCTTCTAATAATAACTAAGATTTTATTTTGTATAGTTTCGTTTTAGAAAATATATATTGTGACATGAGGCTATGTAGATGACCATATAATTATTGTGACATGAGGCTAGGTAGATGACTATATAATTATTGTGACATGAGGCTAGGTAGATGACCATATAATTATTGTGACATGAGGTTAGGTAGATGACTATATAATTATTGTGACATGAGACTAGGTAGATGACGATATAATTATTGTGACATGAGGCTATTAGATGACTATATGATTATTGTGACATGAGGTTAGGTAGATGACTATATAATTATTGTGACATGAGGTTAGGTAGATGACCATGTAATTATGTTATTGGGAAAATTATTTATTCATGCTTTAAGATCTGAGCAAAATTAGTTGCATCATTGTTGTGTCCTTATGTTCTTTGGGGCTGGAATTTCTTTATTCAAATTATTTATTCACTAGAAATAACATTCTTTGAAACAGAGACTTGCATTCATGATGAAACTTCAAATAAAGATTTAATTCTTGAATTGTATTATTGTGATCCAACAAAAAATCTGTTTGCACATCATCACTACACGGGCCACCACAAGAACATCAATACTGTCAGGGTTGGATTTGATTTGGATTTCCACTACAATTCATTCATTACTTTAATCATTAGAACTTGTGTCTGTAGTTCTAGGATTATTTTTAGATTGAATTCGCTGAACAGCAGGTTCAGTTTTTACACTA